>CALNHX010003067.1:0-159689 GCA_940337035.1 Agriotes lineatus
ATTCTTATACAATAAAAACATTTATTTAATGCGTATGTCTTATTTTATATGGGCGAGGGCACTGTTGTAATTTATAAGAAGCTAAAACTCAGTCGAAAATAACATTTAAAATTTATTTATAATATGTATATGGAAGTATAATGTCAGAACAGCTAAGTGGTACAATGTTCAAACCTTTAAAACCAAGTCTTTTCGTAATTTTTGCGTGTTTTTATTCAAATTTATTTTCATTTGTCGCCAACACTTACGTCTTTTCGTAATTTTTTACAAGAAAAAATGGTTTGACTTATATTTTTACAAGTATCCCTTGTCTTATTTGCAAATGATATTGAAAAGCTATTTTTTTTTCAACGAAATTGTCTGTTTTTATTCAAATTTATGGGGGACAACCATTCTTATACAATAAAAACATTTATTTAATGCGTATGTCTTATTTTATATGGGCGAGGGTACTGTTGTAATTTATAAGAAGCTAAAACTTAGTCGAAAATAACATTTAAAATTTATTTATAATATGTATATGGAAGTATAATGTCAGAACAGCTAAGTGGTACAATGTTCAAACCTTTAAAACCAAACAATACACACGACAAAAATCATACGAACTAGAGTGGTTTATTAACCATGCAAGCTTATCCCACTAGATTTTGTGTCACAGGGATTTTAGCGCCAAGCCGTTGGCTGCGCTGACCGGTAACCGTGCATTCTGTCGTCTGTCAACCAAGCAAGACTAGAAACCGTTGGAGTACGTACTGCTCGATCCAGACGAACAATGCATGCTGATTTAAATCTTGGTGCATTCCATTACGATGCTAATTATAATTACAGTCTTCTAAACAATCCTGTTTAGGTACGTTAAATAAAACTTTCCAATTCTATGCAACGGTTAAAAGCCCTACACAATCGCCGGCTAAATAGAAAGTCTGCCTGGAGCGATAACGTCTTTTGTAATTACGCATAGGTAGCAAACGGGATGGAAAAGAGAAAGCTGTAGAAAATCAGTGGGACTGAGTGAGATAGCGTCACTCATATTAAATTAATTACAGCAAAACTAGTTACAAAGTCAATTTTTTAAAATTATTAACAAGTTTCTAAGGCCCTAGACGGCACAATTCCGTTCTTATATTTTATATATTCGAAAAAATAGTTTGTTTAAAGCTGGGATCGTGACACGCTAGTGACTATAGTTAATTCCTTAAAACCTCGACCGCTTCGATAGCCCAGTTGGTTAAGGCTTCGTACTCGTAATGCTGTGAGCGCTGGTTCGATTCCAGCCATGGGACATCGCAGGAAGCTTTTTTTAAATTCAAATATTTCAGCGAGTGAATGCACGAGAGAGACAACAGCTTCGAAGAGCGAAATAGATTTACCAGCTTGAATTTCAAATATTTCCGCAAAATTCAAAATTAAAAACGACAGCCGTGAGAAGTGCGCGCGCACCAAGATGGCCGACGCCCGGGAAGTTTAAAATTCAAATAATGGAACTTAGAAAAAAAATCGGAAAAAATTCAAATTTCAAATATTCCCGCCAGAAATCCAAGATGGCCGCCGAAGTCCGACGCGTAATTCCAGAAGCAAATTAAAAAATCTAATGCGTAATTTAATCAGTAGCACATATGTAAATTACATATCAAACTTCATATGTGATTAATTAGATCAAACCGCGAAATTAATTAGATCAAACCGCGAAATTAATTAGGTCAAACCGCGGAATTAATTCGCGGAATCGCGGATTAATTCGCGGTTTAATTCGCGGATTGCTCCAGTTTCGGTGCCGCCATACTACTCGGGAAACATACTGAAAACTTAGAAGAAATCGCTGACTTTACTGATACTCAAAAAAGAAAACATTTTTGATCTAAAAAATTCAATACCTATATTTCTACAATTACACGTATATGTATAATCGCTGTCGAAAGTAATAACAAAGGGAATTTCAAAACGACTAGATGAATTCCAGCCCATAAAGCAGGAATGATTACGCGAGGAATTTAGCACGATCTACACAGTAAGACAGCTAATACAAGAAAACAAACGAAATACAACTTGCCAATATGTTTGACCTTTGTTAGCTATTAGAAGACATTCCATGTCGTGGAAACATCTGCCATAATTGAAGCACTTCTACTATAGATATATTCAATTAATAAAATCAGTGTACGAAAATGCAATCCAAAACTGTTTGAACTTTCGACAGTGTTGATCCTAACTGTTTCACAATTCACAAATACTTTAGAACAGGGCTGTCCAGCTTCAAGTGGCCCAAGCCAAGGGCCACTGAAAAAAATTAGTAGGTTATGAGGGCCGCATCGTAAAATGTATCGTATGCGACTTTGTGAGTGATTTGTAATAACTATAAAATGTGTATATTTTAATACCAATTTTTATTTATTCAAGAAGCTTAGGTTATATTAGAAAAAGCGTTGAAACGTAAAAGAGATATACAGGGTGTTCACCATGTGTTTTGGAGGTGATTCTAAACAAAAAAGTTCATATTAACTTTAGGTTAATTCCTTTCCGTTCTTGAGATACCGACAAAAGAAAAATATTACATCAATTAAATGTAAATTTACGTATTGAATAAGTAAGCCAGATAAAATGACATTTTTTGATAACTGAAAACTATTAAAGTAATCATTAATTAACAACTATACGAACTAAACACTACTAAAAACAATCAAAAACAGTTGTCTAATCGCTAGAGCACCATTATATATTGTTTTCAATTATTTATAATGTACGTGTATATTTCAGATTTATGTTTTCTGAAAGTATAGTATCTATCGATCAGCGGGCCGCAAAATTATCCTGGCGGGCCGCATGCGGCCAGCGGGCCACGTGTTGGACAGCCATGCTTTAGAATATGTCTTTAAACTGGCAGATTGGAGTGAGAAAGAAATTAATATAAACGGCGGAACGCTTCAACGCCTCTCATACCTCCGATTGGCAGACGATATTGTTATAATAGCAAAAATGCTGAAGGAATTGACCAAAATAATATAGGAACTAAACACAATGACGAAAACTATAGGAATTCGTATGAATATACACAAAACATAACCTATGACTAACTTCAATATACCAAAAACTTTATACAAATAGAAGGGAGAACATTAGAGAGGGTTGAATAGTATATATAATAATAGTCTATTCTTAATGAAGTTAAAAAACTTTACCATACGTACTTTAATTATACACTGATTGGCTACACTGCAATATGATTTGAATATCTAATTATTTTATGTTACGACAATTATGTAATGTTCTTTATATGTTACATTTGATTGTACGAATTCTATTTTTGTTTAAAAATTATTTTCAATTAAGATGAATTCAAGTACTTTTTATGCCCATTATTTATGAATCGTTAATATTTAGTTATTAAATCTTACCAGCTTAGTAGGACATGTACTCCCAAAACAAGTCGGTTCACGCACTACCTAGACTGCTTATTATTTCTGAAAAATAGTTTTTGGTTTAATGAAACTTTATGTAAAATGTTTGTGACAACCCCAATAAACGTCAGTGTCACTTCAAATCATGTACATTGAATATCAATTGCAAATACCCCCTTGTTACAATACCTGTCGTTCAATAAACCTCAAATAGTAAGTAGTCGTCTCATTTTTTACCACACTTCACTCAATTACTGTTTATTTTAGTTTGCTCAATAAATACCTGTAACTACAGTTCGCCCAAAGAACTTAATCCACCTTTTAGAAGATCCAAGTGTATACCAACTACCGAGTAACCCCAGTACAAGCGCAACCTACGGCTAAAAACTGCAAACATCTTAGGAGATGCCTCTTTCAAATCTCAATCAGCACACGATTCAGCCAAACGAACCTTAACACAATCCTTCAGCAGTGAAGACACTATCCCTTCCAGAGAAGATGTTGACATTCCAAATCATACGAATCCCGATATGTCAGAAACCACAGGATGGCACCTCAACTAGTGCCAATTTCTAAATGTCACTCCAACAAAACTGCAGCCAAGTTCAACTTAGACGATAAATCACTTCCAATTCCCCAAGGCTCTTACTCCAAGAATCCTGCCGTGTTCTATTCCCAGTTAATACAACTGACGCTATCCAATTCACAAGATGTAATTATTCGACAATAAACGAAGTTCAGTATCCAATTCCAGAAATTATTTCAATTGCCTGTAGTATTTTAAATTATGTTCCTTCTACCATATACGTTTTCTCCATATCTTATTTACATTATTCAAACTTTTAAAATTTTTGTTTAGTCTCTTCTTTCCAATTTAATCATAAGTAAAACCCTTTTTCACACTAAAATAGATTAAAATCACCTTAAAAAAGTGTTATTTTCAACACATAAAAATTAATATCTCCTTAGTGATCGATTTTGCATACTTTTTACAGTCCAACACTCTATATTTTATTATCACATATAGTAACACTCTTTATATTGAATAACATTTCTCAAGTAAGTATTGACTATTAACCTTCTACTATATTTTAGGTAACTTTTAAATCATTTTAGAACCTTTTGTTTCTTAATTTTCATTGTTCAACTGAATTCAAATTATTCCGTTATTTTACAAAATACATATTAATAATTCTGATAAACTTTTATTATACCTAAATTCATCTTTGTAAATCTAATAGTGAAATATTTTAATCAATTTCTTTAATATAATATTAAATCTTTGTTATGCATTAATAAATTAACTTTATCTTCTTATATGCAGTCCATTACTATACACTTGATCCAATGTGTTAGTTTATATAAGGAAGGGCAAATGAGGAGCTGAATAGGCGAATGCGATTAGGATAGGCAGGCTATGGTAAACTAGCAGCGAACTAGCGTAGAGAACATTACTACGCGAATTTCTAAATGGAGATGGAGATGGACAGAACAATGATTGTTGAATAAAGTATGATTGTAAGCTGCTTCTAGTTATATAAATAGAAAATTCTTGGCTAATAAACTGCTATTGGCTGGGTCCTTCGATTTCAAGGAAACGTTTCTCTGTAAGGAGTGGATAATTTATCGTCTGTTATTCGTTGTAGACAAAAGACAACACAACCTTTAAAATATCTACATTTTATCTTGTTGATCTAAAGGGAAATGCATAGGCCAACAGTTTAGAAAAGTGTAACATTTTAATTTGTCATGTCCTGGAATTGATATTATATTTAAATTGTCATGAAGCAATACTTTAAATCTAGCTATCTTCACAAAGATAAAATATCATTTGCGATTTTTAGCAAGGTATTGAATTACAAAGTCATCAGAAGAAAATATAAAAGTGACTAAATGAGTTTTAAAAAATCAAAATCACACTAAGGAATGAAAACCTTAATTAAATAATTTGCCTTAAAATGTATGGCAGTATGTGCGTCAGTAGATTAAAAAAACAGCTCTCAGGCGTTAACGTCAACAGTATAGGACTAGATTTCTATCTAAGCAATAGAACTTAATCCTAATTAATGATAACTGCGGTACTTAAGCGGTATTATTTTATGTTCAAAATTTGATAAGATTCTTTATCTTCTTGAAGCGCTGATATTGTATAGAGGCGTCAAAACTATGAAGTGAGTTAACTGATAATTATCTAAAAATTTTAATAGAAATAAGCATCTGAAATCTTACTTAAAGGTGAAAAGAACTTTGAAGAAGCGTCTGGTTATTCTTATATAACAATAGTGCTATTTGCAGGGTTATGTAGGTTCTATGATTGAATCGGAATAGGGAAAATAGGTCAATTGAAATATCAGAATAATAATGGCGCTTCTCATTTAAATATAGATATAAATTATTGATGTTGATTACTCCTTCCAAAAAACTAATATTCCCCTTAAATGCTAGAAACGATAAACACTTTCACCTTTAGTTTACATGTACTAAAAAATCTCCTCATATAGACAACTGTAAACGAACATTTACAGGATTTTTGTAACAGTAATTTATTAACAGGGCAACATTAGAGCTTTTAGAAGCCATTTAAATAGATATCGTGTGTTCCAAAAAAATAAAACTCATTTAGGGTAGGACTTGCAAAGAAAGATAGAAAATTTTGTCATGTCTTAACTTAAATCTGTAAGTGAATGTCAGATTGCATTGTGTTTATGAAAACATCTGTCACCGTGACAGGCAAAGATTTACACTGCATTAAGTTTACTCGTATCAAGAAAAAAGAGAAATAAGATGACATTTGTACAACAACAACGAGTGTATTAATCATAACAGTCAATAAAAATTGTTTTTATTTAGTGTTTTGAATATCTTCAGGAAAATAGTTCAAGATTAAGATGCAATTTAATCCTCTCTGACTTATGGTAGTTCATTTGCTTCAATGGGTATGTATCAAGTTGTGGCAAACTTCAATTTGATCATGGCATGCTGCGAATAAGTTTTTTTTAAACACATGATTTTAATTATAATTGAAAATTGCATCAAAAACGTAAAAGCGATTCCGAATAGGTAAAATCGGAAAATATCAGAATAATAATGGCGCTTCTGATTGATATATAGATATAAATTATTGATGTGGAAATACTGCTTGCATAAAACTAATATTCCGCTCAGATGCTAGAAACGATAAACCACAACTAACAATGTAATGTTGTTTACAATGGAGCGTAGGATAATACTTAATACTGTTTAATCGTCTTTTAGTACAGTAAACACTAAGCATATGTGGCACACTTGTGGTGTGACACTTGAAGAAAACCGATTTCGCTAAAGATGACATTGAAATGTGTTTTGCTTGAAATAGTCTAAAGTGTAAGTACTTTCATCTATATTGTTATCTGTATCTGATATAAAAATTATTAGCGAAACTTCTAATCGTAAAACAGGAACGAAAAAATATGCAGCCAAATTTAGCAAGCATATGAAAAGTAATGAAAATGCTACAAAGCTAACTGAATTTATCACGGAAAGAAACACAAAAATTATAAGTATCAAATTATCTTGAACATATCCTAACAGCCACACAAGAAATTAAATAGACCATGTTTCAATAGTAAAAACACATATGAAAAGTACCTATATCAAATGTAAGAAAGTACAGAAGAGCCGATTGTGACAGCAGACACTTCTTAGTTGGCATAAAATTGAAAGAATTAGCCAAGCAAAAGCGCAAAAAAGCTAAAAATAAATTTTGACAGACGCAAAATCGCCCTAGAAGAGATAGTGTTCGAATAGAGGAACGTATTATACAAGCGACTAAACGAAGCAGAGTAAAATATAATGCAATAAGATACAGAGATGCAATAAAACAACGTCCAAAACACTATAGTTACGCAGCAAAAACACTGATATGATATAAAAAAAGGTAAAAATTAAATTACTGACAAAAAGCTCAGCACAGAAAAAGCATAAATATAAAGAAATGAGAATAATAGCGAAAGAGCTAAACAAAAAGAAATTAAGCAAATCTCTCCTACTACAGAAATATGAGGAAAACTAGTTGAAGGGATTCAAAAAAGTTTAGATAAATAAACTCATTACCTTCAAGAATTTCTTAATAAAAAAGAAACAGCAAAATGATAGAAGTAGGGTGACTAATATATAGGGGAAATCAATGGACTGCAAGTAATCTTAGAAAAAATTAAAAACATTATAATAGAACAAAAAACGCTAAACGTTTAATTGAGGATGAAGTAATAATAAATATAATTAAAATATGAGGTGAAATGTGTCATAAGCAATTTTACAATTTAATTTTCAAACTATGGAATGAAAGAGTACTGCCCGTGAAATGGCCAAATGCAACTCTGTTTCCGGTGCATACAAAAATAGACTTGATAATATGTTTAAACTACATAATTCTGACCAATTTCTTGAAGAAATGGTTTAATCATTGGACATAGCGCATTCTTTAGGCCAAACAGATCTGAAGACGATTAAATATTAACAAATTAAGCAGATCTACTTTTGCCTTTCATGTCATATTTACAAACTTCAAAATTGAGAATGACTCTTTAATTTTCTACTGGAAAAATACTAAGAGCAAAACAAACTCACTAGAAACCATTTTATACCACCAGCATAAAAGCTCAGAATATGTAGATGCCTAGTTGTAATAGCAAGGACTAAATGGGAATTACGAGAACTATTGTGATATCTAGAAAAAGTTCCAAACGAAGAAGGGCTGTCAGCCAATATTTTGACATTAACGTCAAGTTTATCAGAGGGTTAGAACCAACAACCAAAATGGTTGTCTAATGTGTTATAAATTCCACTAATACTGATATGAATGAAAGCACTTTATTTAGCTCTCCTAAAAATGAATTTTAGGTCCTTAAATGTGAAGAAAGCATGCATTGTCCTCACTGCATAATAGTAATAAATGAAAATTTAATAATATGTGAAGAAAAAATACACTACTACTAGAGTTGGGAAACTATTTTAGGTTAGATATTTTAGACTCATTTTTTGAAAACAAACTTGTACTAAACATTTTTTGTAATACTTTGTCTAGTAAAGTCGACGTGGTTTTGTTTGAGTTAAACCTTCAATAGTAATCGCTTAAAAAGTGTGAATTTCAGCCGTTTTCTTTTGGATACCATGTTTTGTATTATAACGGTATTTACTACAGGAAATATATTGAATAAAACAAATGATTTTATTTCATTCATTATTGGAACAAAATAATGATTTGCTTTTAATATTTTAATTAATTGATAAAAGCTTTACTTTTACAAAGTAAGCCAATGTACTGTCATCTTAGTCTAACTCAATATTTAACTGCTAGACACCAGATTTTCGGAAAGTTGCAATGTAGATTTTTGCAATTTGGCCAAAATGCAAGTGTCACTACTCTCCGAAAAGCTTTTATGACAGAAATGTCATCTAGGTAGGCTAGGTCTAGCCGTATCGGTTGGTTAAGTCACAGTTCAGATTACCGGAAACAAGAACAGCTAAAGCGTTAATGTTAAAAGGGAAAGTTGCAGAAAAAGAAGGGAAAACCAAGGAGTAAGCAATAATACAGGTGCAGGTGGTAACATTAAAGAGATATGGATAAGCACGCAGTGCAATTCAAACACACTTGGGACTTTTTTACATAAAAACGACAAAAAATTTTGAAAAGCGTAAGAACTATGAAAGAACCCAACTATCTGAAATGGAAGTAGCATTAGAAAAAAGAAAATGGGCACCCTTCTACTTCTGTACAAACTTGACTGCTCTTGGTGTGTGAGAAAATTAAAATGCACGTTAAAGTAATTGGAAATGCTTGGTATTTGAACAAAATCTGCAATATAAAATATATTATTTGCACAGTAAGTTCTGCTCGATATTTTAATTAAATGTGTACCTTAAAAAAACGAAATGCTCGATTGCTGAAGTTTACTATTAATTGAACTTTTATAATATTGTATTAATTAGCGCTTGGGAATTTAAGGCGTTTTAAGGGTTTGATTTGCGGGTCAAGTGCAGCATAACCTAGAAAAACTAAATGGGCGTGTGTACGTATCATCTCGCAGAGTTCTGTGGATAAGTGGTTAGCACGTCTGCTTAGCATTCAGAAGGTCGTGGGTTCGATTCCCGATATTTTAGGATTGCGCCAAAGATGACATTGAAATGTATTGCGCTTGTAATGTTCTTATCTGAATTAGTGTGCACTTAAGTGTATTAAAACAAAAATGAGAAAAAATACATTTCACTCCTCCACTTTGACAGTTTGTGTACAACACAAAGTTAAAATTAAAATAAGCAGAATTTGAAGAAAAAATCTAATATTCTAACGATTATATTTCTTACAATTTAGTTTTGATATGATAATAGTTGCAATAAGTAAGAAATAATCACTTATAATGTAACGTTTCTCTCAGCAGAAACGCGTTCTTCTGAATTAAAATTAATTCGCGCGTTTTCCCCTAGCGATTTCTACGTTACGTTACGAGTTTGAATTTTACGCCCGCGCGGCCGGGTACGTCATCGAGAGATCCCCGCTCCACGTATGCACTGCTCCCCCACTTAGAATATCCGAAGTGGTTGCTAAATGCACGAAGCACGAAGAGGAGCCCATAAAAGCGCTTCACGACCGTTCCTCGGGACATTCATCAAAATTCATTCATTCGCATTCATTCCCTCCCTTCATTCCCTTCCTGATCCTGTCCGACCCTTTAAAGAGAATTTCCCGTTATACTTCGGAATCCGGTATCCCTAGTATTTCCTGTAGCTAAAGTTGAACCGACGACTCCAATACTGGAGGCCGTGTTTCTAGCTAACACTTAAATAAATTCATTCCTGAAGGATCAGCTATCTGAGGCGATGCTCTCCAATGGGGAACCGTTTCGCTGATCAAACCAATGCCTGATATAACCTGGACTCAACGTAAACTTTTAGCCCAAATTCCGTTGGCAAATAATTGTAACAAATTTCCTGGAAGACGTATTCGAAACGAGGGTTTATTAACCAGGCCGCTTCATATGTCTATTTCATAATAATGAAATCAGCCAAACAACGTAAATTTGCCCGACCCGACCGCATCAAATTTCATGTTATCACGGCCCGGCACGTAGCCAACTTCAAAGGCCCCTTTAAGTTTGCTTTTAATATTTGCTGACTACAGAGTTCTACTCACCGTATCTAACAACTTCCCATCGCATCTCCGGAGAGCGACCGCCGCAACGATCTTAACCTGTCGTGTGCTGAGGATACGAAGCAGGGCCCCAGGTGGAAAATCGTCGTTGGCTTCCCATTTCGTCGCATCCCGCACAAACACACCGCAGAATCACCGGGACTTGCAGCACTAACGCGGTGTCGTAAGTCATAAATCATGACATAATCGAATTAACCTGTATTTGCAGCTACACGTGCTTTCGACATTGAACCTGATATTCGAGCCCGAAGGTTGGCACCGCCGCCAATTAATTTTGGCAATTTGACTTCCCAACCAGTGGCGTCTCGTCCATTTTTCCAAAACTCGGACTGCCGGACCATCCACACCCGGATGCAAAACGGGTTGCCGGGACATAAGGAACTCGCAACAGGACGTCCCGTATAATTATTACATTCATTGTAAAATACATTTCATTTGGTTTTACTGAATAATACTTATGTTTGTAAATATAGTACACTATAATTAAACTGTATAAAATTATCCTGGTGTTTGTTTGTTGATCTCAAAGTGTATGTCTGTCTGAACCAAATTAACTCCGACTGAGAAAGCTACCCGAAGGTAATTTATTAATTCATAAACCCTTATTAGCAGAAGGGCAGCATGTTACAATAATACCATGAGTAGTCAAAGTTATGTCGACTATTTTTGCGGTGGTATCAAGAATGTCAATTGCGCTTCGTTACGATTAGGACGGGTGTGTTCGTACGGGTGCATCAGCACGAGTCCTAATCCCAAGTGAGAGTGATACCACCGCAAAAATTATCTACTTAACTTTGACTAAGAATGATATTCGAGCGACTATTCAATAAACGAAACTATTTTTCCAAATTAGTTTTCAGTAAATCGAACAACAAACTGGCCAATTTCTATAGTAATAGAAAACTAAAATGGATCTTTCTTAATAGAAACTAACATTTGTTTAATATAGTCTAGGGTAATTCCAATAGAAGTGGTTATATTTTTGACAAATATTTTGCAGTTTCCATGTAAATGATTGCTTTTAAATTTCACGAAACCAAATCATATCAAAATGTGATTAAATTTGATTTTGCTGGGTGATATTTGTAACATTTTAAGAGATATATTTATGAAACAAGTGCTAAAAGCGAATGTTTATGCAAGAGACATGACATCTATGAAACGAAGCTGAAGGCTGAGGTTCATAACATGTCGAGTGCAATAACACTTTTAGTACGAGTTTGCATACAATATTTTTTCTACGACCTTAAATTTAATTTTATTAATCCATAAGTGTCGATTTAACAAAGGTTTGCATTTATGACATTTATAATTTATGTCATAGTAAAGAGATGGCCATGAATAAGTAGCCGGCGCAGGTGATGCAGCCGGTAGTTGTCAAAGTTAGTTATCAAAGGTAATTATAATAATAGACATTTTACTTTATTTGTTACAAAATGCCTTAATTATTTAAAAACCATTTTACCTCTAACCAAAGAAGTAACTAGAATAACTTAAAACCAGCTGATTTCACTTTTAGCAGGCTGATGTATAAGACGTTATTTTTAGTTCTACAAGCTATTGGTAATAGGCCTACTTTTAGTAGTGACTATTAAACAAATCAATGTTGGTATCATTAAGAGCTTTATTAACACACTCCATACGGTAATGGATAGATATTACCGCACTCAGTGCGGTAATAAATCACTTAACGATATATGGATATTACCGCACCCTTTTTATGTAAAAAAAATTAATTGAACTATTTTGTACTATAAGTAAAGAAAAGTGTTGTTTTTCTTTACGAATCGCGATCTTTCCTATAGATGCGCAGCCGAGATTAGAAACACGATCAGTAAAGAAGAACTTACTTTTCTTTAAGAATAATACATAATATTTTTCCGACACTCAATGGAAATTATAAGAAATTATTTAAAAAATACATGACAAGCACGAGAATCAAATTGCCGTTCCCATCACTGCAACAACTAAACAAAAATAAGTAAACAAAAATTTTGTCGACTGTTGTTATGCTTGCTTTTTTTTATGAAAAGGTTAGTTTTTTGAATACATTTATAAATTTTCAAGTTTTACCTTTATATTTGATTACAGGCTGAAAGACTGAAATCTTCCACGCTGTGGGCAACATACTCCATGTTGAAAAATACGTTGAGAGTGAAAGAAAACGTCGATATAGTTAGTTATACAGGGTGTCCCGCGAGGTAAGGTACAAAATGTCAGAACGTGTTCCTTAGGCCAGTAGGTCCAGTAGGCCGTGCTACATTTTGTTATTTATTGTGACATTTGAGCTGTGTCAGTTTGATTGAACTGCGCATTTCATCAGACGGTTAATTTCAAATCTACTGTCATGTTTGTTTTTACAAACGAAGAATACGCAGATATGCTGGTAGTCTATGGATACTGCAACTGCAGTGGTAGGAAATCAGTAAGGGAATACCGCCGCCGGTATCCAAATAGAAGAATACCTGATAGTAGAGTATTCGGGAGAGTTTACGAACATCTTAGAGCAACAGAATCATTTACAAACGCTACAGTAACACGTCCATCAGCAGCTGACCATGAATTAATACTGGATAGTGTTGAGAGGCCACCATCAACTAGTGTCCGCAGAATAGTAGTTCGCATCGGTGCTAGCCGACTGACTGTATGGAGAACGATGCATACTTTTGGTTTGTACCCATTCCGTTTGCAACCTGTCCGATCTTTGTTGCTCACTGATCCGGACCCTCGTATGCAGTTATGTAATTGGATCAACGCACATCGTAATCTCGTTAATAAAATTTTGTTCACCGATGAGTGTACACTCAAGACGGCATTAATAATTTGAGAAATTCCTATTCTTGGCAGCTTGAAAAATCCCAATGCAACCATCGAACGAAATTTCCAACACCGTTTTTCGATTAATGTTTGGTGCGGTTTGTTAGGAGACCAATTAGTTGGCCCTTTTGTGTTTGACGCTCGTTTGACATCTCCAATTTATCTTCAATTTTTACGAGAGGAACTTTCAGTGTTATTGGAGAATATCCCGCTTCAAATAAGACAACAGGTGTAGGTACAACATGACGGTGCTCAGCCGCACTATGGTAGAAATGTGGTTGAGTATTTAAATACCACTTGTCCTGGACGTTGGATCGGTCGGGGTGGCCCAGTTTCTTGGCCCAGGTTCTTGGCCACCCCGCTCACTTGATTTAAATCCCCTAGATTACTACTTGTAGGGACACATGAAGACTTTGGTGTATGTGGAGAAATCACGTACTAGGGATGAACTGCTTCATAAAATTATTGAAGTTGTTACTGACATTAGAAACAACCGCCGTGTTATCCGAAAAGCCGTCAATCACATTTATAAACGGGCGACACAGTGCTTGCGGTGTGAAGGTGGTCATTTTGAACAATTATTGTAATAATTTGTTCGTTAATAAAAGATTTTTCTCTAGTACCTACTACTAAAAATAAAAAAATGTCATATCTCGATAAGGAAGTATTTGCGGACCATGTTCATATAGACATTTTCGACTCGAATTTACCTGAGGAATACGTCCTGACATTTTGTACCTTACCTTGCGAGACACCCTGTATTTATAGCGCCAAAGTGAGCGATATGAAGCAAGAGTTCTATCGCAGAATGATGTGTCAAAATTTTTGACATAAGCGCCTGACGATACCTTTCTGCTGAAGTGGAGTTAATTTTTTATTGAACAATAAATGTAAAAAAATGATTTTTAATCAGCCATCATCATTAGACAGTGGATGCCAGAATCCATCAGATTTTGTCCTAGAACCTACCGAATTACAGTTGGTTTCTGCATGTAACGATTCATCATTTTCTACATCAAATGGAGCAGTTAATCAGAAGGTTTGATCAAAATCGTCACTATCATTTAATTATTTAATGTTTTACAGTTACAACAGTGTACAAGTATAAGTTTCTCTAACGTTAATAGTTGTACGTTTAATATTTATTCCAATAAATAATTAATAATTGTTTATTTCTTGTTGCTATAAAAAATTGTTGCTATAAAAAAAGAGATACTTTTCTTTACGATTTGTAATAAGGAAAAGTAGTGCATTTCCATTGAGTGTCCGAAAAAATATTAAACAATACTTGTTTATCCACAAACGTCACAAAAGTGACAACTTATGTCTCTATTGACAAGATAAAAGTGTCACTTTATCTGCCTAAGCAGATAAAATAGCAACTTTTGCGTACTTTATCTGCCTAAGCACACAAAATCGTTGCTCTCTTTCTTTCTTTCTATGTTTGTTCGCTATCTCCTCCGAAGATACTGGACCGATTAAATTGTATGATGGCTTAAAATTTGGCTAATTTTTAGACTTAGATCGTAGGCAGGTTTTTATTTTCAAAAAGAGTACGAAAAAGTTTTAATTTAAATAAACCTTCAAGCAGTGGATCGGAGCATCTGTCGCCGTGGGTTATGGTGTGGCAGCTGCTGTGGTCGTGTGCTATTAGCTCGGGTGATTCAATATGCTCATATATCATTACAGTAGCGCGTTATTTGAACAACAGAGGTTGGCGCAGGGGTACAGTGCTCGCCTGTCATGCGGGTGGCCTGGGTTAGATTCCCGGCCGATGCATCCTTTTTTTTATAGTTATATTAATGAAATTTACCTGAATACGTTTGCGGATAAAATAGTATATGTTATTCGGAGTAAAAGTGACTTTATGTGGCTTAGATGAATTATTTGCCTCACTAACGTTCGGCTAAATAAACTTCAGCTTCGCCACATAAAGTATCACTTTTACTCCTAATAACATAATCATCTATTGCTTATGGCACTGTACGATACGAGTTTGATTGCTAAAAACGAGGCGGTTAGCCGAGTTTT
This sequence comes from Agriotes lineatus, assembly GCA_940337035.1. NCBI lineage: Eukaryota > Metazoa > Arthropoda > Insecta > Coleoptera > Elateridae > Agriotes > Agriotes lineatus. Next base: position 15,433 of record CALNHX010003067.1, read on the forward strand.
GCGGCAATCAAACGAGTCTCGTTAAGATGCTCATAATCAAACTTGTATCGTTAATATTTATAACGCAATCCACACTTTGTTTACACAGTTTATTTATGTCTATTTTTACGTAACGTAGCGACGTCAGTAAGATGAATATCGTTGCTAAGCGATATTTTCCAACAGGGCTAATTGATTTTTGAGTACCTACCTTGTTTGTTTTAGTATTTTGCACGGTGCCTAATATTCAGTGATATAATGTTTTTATTGGTTGAAAAAAGCAAAATTTCTGCAATATGATTGGCTTATATACTACTATAGCGTTGTATAGTCAGTAGTAATATTTCGATATTATCGGGTTATATGTCGATAACTTGTTGCAGAGCAATACTAAAAGAGTTCGACAGTTATATAGTCAGATCGCGAAGCAAGGGAGGATTATTCTGTAAAACTGATGCGATTTGTTATTGTGCAGGAAGTTTGAGACGTATAACCAAAAACTTTTCGAAGTACTGATTGTATTCGATGTAATAATTTTTTGAGTAAATTTCAAAAACAGGAACAAATAAATATTTCATTGGCAGCTCAATTTGTTTGTATTAACCTAGCTGAAAGTCATCTCCACGAAAACATCAAGTTGTGAAATAGTAGTTTATTTATCTAGAACGAAAACTGGAATTTTAAAGACGAGAAAGTAGTTTACGTCCGAGGCTTCAGCCGAGAACGGAATTACTTGCGAGGACCTTTAAAACACTTTTGGTTCGTGGTGAATACAACGGTTTATTTTATATTGGAAGTTTAATGAATTTTAAATAAAAAGTTGTAAAACATTTCAAATTTTATGTCAACAACTGAAGTATAATTTTAAGGTACTTGAACTTTAAAATTTTACTTTAAAGTACTAGGATTTTAATGTTCCATTTTTTGTGCCATAAATAATCCGAAAAATGTCATTTTTGACATCAGTATGAAATAAAGTTATGTATGGCGTCTCCTAGTAAAGTTACTCTAGTATAATCGATTTTGTATTATCGAAATTATACAAGATAACTTAACTAAATCCAGCCTTAATCACTTGAAAAGCATCTAAGCAGATATATCCACTGATATTTTTTTGAATGGTTAAGAAAGGTCATATTGGTCGTCTTTTGACAGATGACGGGTGAATAAAATAGTCACAAATAATTTTCTATTATACCTTTAAATAGAAATCATAAGTGAAAGCCAAGAGAGAAACTGCAGATGCGAATAGTTAAATAATGAAAATTTCCATAAATTATACATTAAACGAAATAGATGTCTTTCTTTGAATAGATAGGACAATGTCCGCGAAAACATAAATATGATGAAGAATAAATTAATTGTTTCGTTGTTCGTTTATTTATTGGCTTTATTACAGAGAATAGTATATTAAAAACTCCTATTAATCAATTATCTTTTATTAATAAACGATTTTAGTATGGGTAAATTAGCGTTAGCGCTAACGTCGCGTTAAAATGTCGCGATTATTAATTGCTCTCATTAACAAATTTTTTTATTAAAAAACTCGTATGTTAAAAAAACACATTCGCTTCATGGCATGATTAAATTGAAGTTTACCGTAACTTGATATATACTCATCGAAGCAAGTGAACTACCATAAGTCAGAGAAAACTAAATTACATCTTGACCTTGAACTATTTTCCTAAAAATATACAAAACACTTAACAAAAACACTTTTTATTGACCGTTATAATTATTACACTCGTTGTTCTGTGAATACCATCTTATTTCCCTTTTTGCTTGAGTCAATTAAACTTAAGGCTCTGAACACACGGGATTCCGTATCCCAGATTCGGTATGCGGGATACAGAATCTGAGTCTGTTCAGACACGGCGACTGAATCTCAGACGCGGGCCTTCAGTCACTTGCAGTGCCGTGCTGTTATGGACCTAGCATTGCTGTTCTTTGTTTCTGTCGAATTAGTCTAGATGTGCTGTATTTAAAGTCAGGGATTGGCTCTACTAAGCTAATACATTTTTCATTGTCAAATAATGTACGCTAGATGATCTTTGTATAGTAACGAACACACTGATTATTCGATTTAAATACAAGATGAAGAAAATCTGCTACGCCTATGATATGATATCGCGTGTTGTGGCTCGCAAAAGTATACGCGTCCAGACCCTGAACACACGTAGATTCTGTATGCGAGATACGGTATCTCAGATACAGAAAATACACGCGCTCAAATGGAGCTGTTCACACTGCATTCAGCGACGCATACAGTATCTGGCTGCAAATTTTCTTTATCTCTCCTTTTCGGCCGCCGGCGACAAATCCTGTATCTCGGATATCGATTTACCATTGGAGCATATGGTGCATATGAGTCCACGTGTACCAGGGCCTGGACACCCCTACTTTTGCCAGCCAGAACATATGATATCATATCATAGGCGTAGCAGATTTTCTTCAACTTCTATTTAAATCAAATAAGCAGGGCGTTCCTTACTATACAACGATCATAGAGCGTACATTATTTGACAATGAAAAATTTATTAGTTTGGTAGAGCCCAATCCCTGACTTTAAATACAGCACATCTAGACTAATTCGACAGAAACAAAGAACAGCAATGCTAGGTCCATAACAGCACGGCACTGCAAGTGACTGAAGGCCCGCGTCTGAGATTCAGTCGCCGTGTCTGAACAGACTCAGATTCTGTATCCCGCATTCCGAATCTCGGATACGGAATCCCGTGTGTTCAGGGCCTTAGCTGTCACACTGACAGATGTTTTCATAAACAAAATGCAATCTGACATTCACCAACAGACTTAAGCTAAGACATGATTAGACTTGTTATCTTTCTTTCCAAAACCTACCATAAATGAGTTTTTTTGGAACATACGTAATTCAAATACTTCTTCTTTATGTGCCTTATCCTTAACGGACGTTGGCTATCAGCATAGCAATTTTGATTTTGTTTGTTTGCGGCACTCCTGAATAGTTGAACAATTTAAATACTAAAAACGATTATTAACTGAAATAAAATTGATATGGACCAAACAACTAAACGATTAATAATATTATTATAATAGCATATTATTAATATTCATTCGACAAACCTAGAAACATTTCATACATTTGTATGAAAACCTTAGGTTTCATAATTAGACATAGCTATGCTTTTAACAATACAAAATCATTTATTATTTTATTCAACTGTTATATCAGATCTCGTCTTGAATATGCTTGTACAGTTTGGTTTCCGTGCACTTACAGTGCTCAACAATGTCTGGAGAAAGTTCAAAATAAATTTCTAAAATTTCTGCATTACAAACAATTTGGCATAAGTCCTAACTTTGAGTCCTATCAACCGATTCGTGAATATTTCGATATACGTAAATTACATCACAGAAAAATTATCCATGTTATTATATTTGCTTATAAATTACTAAATGATCTAATTGATAGTCCACAGCTGCTCTCACACATTGCAATTAGGGTACCACCTCACGGAGTGCGACCGATTTTTGCTTTCCACGTACCTCACATTCGTACCAACATTCGCTTGCATTCTCCTATTACACATGGTTAAAATGTTAAACCAGTATTACAATGTTATCGAATTATTTGGTATTACCCTTCGTAGTCTGAGAATTCAGTTAAATAGTATACAATTTCAATAAACAGCTAATTTTGTTTTGTCCTTATCCTTTCGGGTTCTTTTTCATTCAAATTTAGGATTATATGCTAATATTCTTTCTCACTCAGGATTTTATTTGTTTAGTTTAGTCTACTACTATTATTATTATTTTTCAGAAACTTGTAATTAGGCGACAGCCTGTTTGTTTCTGTTTTTAAATAAATAAATAAATAAATAAATAAGCATATAACAATTAAGGAAACAGACAAATTCTAATGCTTGAGGAGTATAATCACAAAAAGAAGAAAAGAAAAAATATGAACGGTGCAAGCTTTTTATTGGTACTTCGGCACAGTGTTGCATGGAGCGGTTTTTGTCATGCGCTCTTTGGTATGCCGGCTCCTAAAGACACGTTTAGTCGTGTGCTATAGTCGTTATCATGTTATGCTATATCCACGATCAAAATGGAATTTACAAAGGAGACGGAGTAAGCGATTTGTAAATACCGTTAGGAAAAGGTGCGAATGGGGCAGGGAGAGTCGATACTGTGGTATTTAAGATTTAAAAGTGAGAAATGATTGAAATTTGTATCAGTATTTTAGGTAATTTTAAAAAATGTCAGGAACGAGATTCGAACTCGCAACCACAGGCTAGAAAGTCCAAGAGTGTTGCACTACATCACTGTGACAGCGTAGTTACGTGACGGCTTAAGTCCGTTGCTGGTAACGCGAACACAAATCCACAAATACAAGGAAAAGGTTACAACATCTCTTTAACTCCAAAGCGTTTGCTGTCTTCATAATAGTTATGTACATTTATGTTACCCTTTGTTAATTTGTGTTGGCCACGATTGATTGGGCGTTGCAAATTTGTAAAAATGGTAAAGGTGGAAAATAATGCTTCGGAAGGTAGTGCTGAAATAAAAAACAAAATTAGAACAAAAGAGAATATTTATAAGACAGCTGAATTAAGTGCTGTGGCACAAATATAACACAAAAAGCAATAAAATCATATACATAAACCAGTGATAGAAAGTATCACATGCTATAGTGCAGAAACTAGAACAATAGGTAAACAAAAGAAACAAATTTAAGACCAATGCGGTAGAAATGGGGTGTAGGAGAAGGTGCTGAAAAGTGGTACAAATTGAGAGAATCCCAAATAGGGAGATACTACTCACTCTCGACGACAAATTGACAGGTGGAATTTTGATTTAGGCTACTTCGCGATTCTCCGCAGAGCGCTGTATACCCACGAGCGGGAATACCAAATCTGCAACAATAATATAACTCTCCCATGTACTTCTGCGTTTGGTTTTCTATGTCTTTTGATCAGTTTCCTGCTAGTTTTTTCGTCTATTTTTACTTCCTTTTACTATAAAGGAAGTATTGGATTCACCCCAAAAATTCGAAATTGAGTTTTCAACGGATCTTCACGTTTTAGAGTCCCCTGATCCCAAAAAACATATTTTTTTTCATTGGTCTGTCTGTGTGTGTGTCTGTGTGTGTGTCTGTGTGTGTGTCTGTGTGTGTGTGTGTCTGTGAACAGAATATCTCAAAAACGAAAAGAGGTATGGCGTTGAAACTTTATATATAAGATTTGTGTACTATGTAGATGAGACAGCAAGCTTTTGAAGAAAATCGCATAACCGGAAGTAGGTGTTTACTCTTGTGATTTTTCAGTTTTTTTCGATTTTTTCAAAAACGGCTCTAACGATTTTTTTTAAACTTTAAATTTTTCTTACATTTTTAATGTGTATTGATGTGAGATAGGTGATTTTCCAGTTGAATACTTCTAAAGTGGGTTTCTTTTGTTTTTTTTTTCTATTTTTTTTATTTTATTTTAAATAAAACACCAGGTATATTATTACATTTTTGAATTCACCTTAAAATTCTAGAGAAAATTTGTCTCTTCAACTAACACTCGATTTTGTACCGTTTTTGTAAAATTTGTAATTTTTGAAAATTTTTAACAAATGGTTAAAAATTAAAAATGAAATTTTTGACTAATTATAAGATCACTGTAAAAGGAAGTTGTGTGAGTGTATCACACCAGATTTTTTTATTTATATTACACTAGCATACAAAATTTTGTCTTAGAGCAAGTAGAAGTGGTTGCTACATCTATTTTTCTTCCTGAATTAAAAAATTTCATCAGAATTCTTCTATCACCCATAGTTTTCAAGTTACACCCTGTTCAGTGTTACATACGTTATGAAAACCACTCAATTTTGTTATGGTATTATAATACGTAAATGAATAAAAAATATTGTATTGATTAAGCGTTTAAAAATGACTCATTTGTTATGAAAGTGTACCAACTATTGCAACCTATCTTAGAAGGCTCACATAACGCCGACTAACTCAATCCTCGGCTGCGATATGGGTATGATAAGTGTAGAATTTTTTGTTTACTTTACTTTCGCATAAAGGTTTTAGTTAATTAAACAAGAAGTATTGGGCGCCAACTATTTTATTTAAATTGTACATTTTTTTCCATGATATTTATGTACATTCAATCGTATAATTCATGGGTCATGTTAATGCTAAATGGGAGTTTAATATAATAAAGGGTCATCTGGTATGGCAGTTTCTATATGATACTTTATACTGAAATATCGAATTAAGGTTCGTATTAACTTGATTTATATTGGTTAATCCACCATTAGTTTTATGAAAAGGTTTTCTTTCTTTTTCCGGAAATTCAACACCTTTAGGTAAGATAAATCTAAAGAGCTCTGCATACCCTCTTGACCTATTTATATCTTTAATGAATGCGATTAACTGATTTCTCGTCTAACTCAATTCACATTTCTATAGTATAAGAAATGCCCATTATTTGACAGATACCTACGGTATATATACTGTAGAATTAGATCAATTATAACCTTGAAGATGAAAAGTTTTTTATTTTGTGTCCGTTCATGCTGGAATTCAGTTTTTAATTTTATTTTCTGCTGGACGCTATGAAGCCTCACTCTGTTTTGTATTCAAAACAGGAAGTGGTTTTTCTTTTATTATTAATATCAAAATATTCTAACTAGCCATCTATTTTCAAAAGGAACTAGATGATAATTCTGCAACCTGTATTTCTCTTAAGTATTCTAAGTTGCCTAACTATCAGGTTTTTGTGATTATTAAAATTTATTATCTTCTAGTAGCTAAACTTTGTAACGCTAGAGAAGAAATTCTGCAATGGCATGAAACAATGCAATTAGTTGTAACTGCTAGATGATGAAATTTCTAAATGAGTCAGACGATGGCTTTCTTACAAACTTAGTCATTATTGTTTGTCAAAGTGATGTTACAAGTAACATCTGATTTGATTATAATGTCTGAGTTACTGGTACACAGCCAGTCTGTGGTCAGCGTTCACTCTCTTGACATCTATACATCTTTCGTGTGTATGGGCTGATATAACAAGTTCAGTGTAAACGTTTCTCAGTTACAACGCGATATATTCTAAATTTTCATTTCATATTTTGATTTCAAGACATGTAGTGAATATTTTTTGTAGTGTTTTTGTATTATGTGATTTTGTAAAATGCCTAGAAATTGTGTAAATCCAGTTTTTGCTATATTTGTGGTGAGGTTCACTTTTAAATTTCAAAAACTCCATCTGCCATGATACCTGTGGCTCCAGTGAAGAACGGCCCGTGCCTAAACCATCAGAAAACATCATACTTAGCGATGATGAACAACACAAAGATTTAGCAGAGAATAATGGGGTTGATCCAAACTATGAAGCTTCGTGTTCGTCCGGCGAACGGCATTTACTAACACAAGGGGACATCAATGACCTTGTACTAGAACTGAATTTATCTAAAAAGGAGGCAGAATTTTTAGGCTCACGATTAAAAGGTTGGAATCCCCTCCACCAAGAAACAAAGATATGGAAAAGCGGTACCAGGGCAAGTGGGGCCCGAGCTGACTATTGTTGGACTCGAAAGAGAGATGTTCATGACTCAAAATATCGTATAAAATCAAACACTACTATTTTCTAAGTAAGATTATATTACACTTAGAATGCATTTTAAATACGTCTTGTTGTAAAATTAAAATAGTTGTCTCTAAAAATCCTTACGTCATAGAATAATTCTGAAACCATATTTGAATTCAGCGGGAAAAATGGTATTACACTCGCCAATTTGTACTTCTTGGACAAAAAATAAATTAAATTTTGTATACCAGTGTTATTTACGTTCACTGATTAATTTCTTGATTAATTTATTGGTTTGTTGTATACGATTTGGTTTGGTATTGTAATGGGAAACGGTTCTACATACTTATAATAGGTGTTGCACGAGTACTAGTAAAGTTCGGAAACTTCATTCCATGTAGGAACATGGCCTGAGACAAGGCGAGGTGTTGTAGTGCAACGTACAAATATACCAACTGAAGAAGATTTTATTATGTATTTTTCCCACACCAAGTTTTGCGAAGGAAATTGTTTGAAACGTAAATTTAAATTATGGTACTCATCCCACAAACAAAGTGCCTGTTTAACAATTTATATTTTTACTTCCCTCGTCTGAAAGACGAAGGAAGTATTGTAATCACGAAAAAATCACCTTCCGAGATTTCTTCAGATCTTCACGGTTCAAGGTCCCTAGATGACGGAAAAGAGGTTTTCTTAATTCCGTCTGTCTGTGTGTCTGTCTGTCTGTTGGCAGTATAGCTCAAAAACTATTTGTCGGAGGAAGACGATATTTTGCATAGATACTATATATCTACCTCGTATGAAACCGGTACAATTTCATACAAATATATACAGGGTGAGCACCTTACAAAAATTAAATTTTGTTTATTTTTGGGTTAATTTTGAAATAGAAAGAAGTAATAATTTTCGCTTTACATTTGCCGAAAATAAGACTCAGGCAATAGGGAATAATGTCACAAAAGAGTAAAAACAGTTGCACAATAACAGCGTTCTGTTCAAGAGAGGCGCGCGCCGGACTTATTTGAAAGAGGCTGTTTAGCGTAGTTGGCTTTATCGATGCAGATAGGATCTCTATGTAGAGGCGCTCTGCAGATGCGGCGGTTTCAAACTCCAGCGGGATAAATTTTTTTATTTGAAAATGTATTTAATTTATTAGAAACGTGAAGATATTTTTACTACTAACTTAATTTAATTTTTTAAATTTTTAGTGTTACAATGTTGACGAGGGAAGTTCTGGGTAAAGCCTTTTACAGATTTTTTATTTTAATTTAAATACAGTTAGACAACGAAAACTACAAAAATGAACTGTCCTTTATTTGGTACATTTTAATTACTACATTTACATAAGGGGTGCCAATAATTAAAACAAATAACTTTTATTTCATCACAAGGCCGGAAAGTGTTGCTAGGCAACTGCTGAATAATATGTTGATGGCACTGTAAGTTTGTGTCAAATTCGAGGTTATCAGGTTAGGTTTTCCATCAATTTGACACAGACTGACGCAAAACCTAACCTGCTAACCTCGAATTTGACATAGACTTACAGTGTCACCAACCATACACTTCAGTACTGCCAAATGCATAACTGGCGCTGCTTATTGTGCTTTAGTACATAAAAACAGTGTCACCAACATATTCCCACGTTTGAATTTCCACAGCCGCCCCTTATGGACTTTTTAAATGAACATGTTGTATAAAACAGTATGAAATAAAACATTGTACGATACGCAGCTGCAAAATATTATTAAACTACTCGTTTAGAAATTCCCGACTCGGCTCGTTATTCGCCTAGTCCGTAAACATCGAAACTCGTATTTTAATAAGCCATTTTCCGGAATTATAACGTAAATAACTGTTAAATGTTTAATTTTAGAAATCTTACAGCAGTAAATTGCACCTAAACTTACAACCTTACAATAGTATACAGAATAAAATACTTCATTACTATTATCACACAGATCATCTTCTAATATTATAAGAATAATACTATTATCTGAGTATTGCATTCTATTTTAAAATGAATCTGTAAGCAATCCAAAAAGTGTCTTCCTAGAAATATTATTCTGTCTTCAACTACGAATTCTTGGAGTTCAACAACTCCCCGAAGAAAAATATTAAAACTATAAATCTCTAAGATGTGCGGACACAACCCTGTAGATAGACTACACCATTCATATTTTGGGAAAAATGCAGTATCGTGGACCACTCTAAAAACACCTTGAAATTGTTCGCTTAGTTCTCTTAGCAGCAGCAGCAGCAATTTGAACTACCATTCCTGGAGCTAGTAATATAGGTGGGTACTAAGTACACACAAATCTTAAACTGCAGCTAATCTAAAATACTGCATTTTAGCTTATATTTATATTAAATGCAACACAATAGGACCCTGTTCGACTGATACTGCATTTAAAATATCATTTTCAAAACACATATTTGTCTTGACAGCGGCTGCCATTTAAATGTCATCCTGGGCATGGTGTAAAGAATACTAGGTGACACGATCCCGGAGAGGCGCAGTCGTTCAGAAAGTAGAGGGGATATGTCAACCAATCCCCAATGTCGCGATCATGGTGTAACCATGACCGCGATCGTATATTGTTGCTGGTACTGTTAGTCGATGTCAAATCGAGGTTAGCAGGTTAGGTTTTTCATCAGTCTGGCACCAACTGACGCAAAACCTATCATCGAATTTGACATAGACAGCGTCTTCAACAATACACGTCAGTACTACTATTCGTCTCCTTTGTGGGCTCATTCCTTATTGGTTGAATTTGAGGCTCCGCCCACAATGCATCCATTCTGCGGAACGTTACACCTTGTATTGTATGCACCATGATCGTGGGTATATGGCGCCAAAATGACCAAAATTGGCATTTTCTCAGAAATGAAAACAACAATGCATTTAAAAAAAGTCCCAAGCCGTCTAAAGTGACATTTGTCGCACAATTCAGCAATCCGTGGTCAAATAATTCACTCTAATGTCACCTTTTTTTGAGTTTTTGAAAGTGAATTCGCAAGTTTGAAAGTTTGGATTTTGAACCTTCGAAAGTACAAAATGAAAATCCACAAGCAATTTTGGAAGCGGCCACGAAGGGGGCATGCAATATTTTACCCCAAAAATCTAAAGCTTGATACAAGAAGGCATTCGATGCATTTATGAATTAGTACAGAGAAAAGAACGTAGAAAACGTAATGTGAAGAAGTTTGTATCATAGCGTCGGTAGCAAAACAATATTGTACAATACATAACCGGAAAGTGTTTTGCAGTCTCCGCAAACTTCCAGGGCGAGCCGCAGACGAGCCCTGGAATCTACTTGGTTCGACCTGCAAAACACTACTTTCCGGTCTTGTAATGTAAATTACTATTTTTTCGCTCTTAATACCGTATGATCTAAAACTGTGGATTTTTTAATAATTTAATTGATGTTGGCAGTGATGAGTAAAGCTACGTAATAGTAATAACCTATACAATTTTGACAGAATCACCTAACTTTTACAGAATGTTTAACACAAAACGGTGCTGTGTATAGAACATAGAGGAAATCAGTTTAGATATCTGTAGTTGTTTTTGATCTTAACAGTTTTATGTATTCAACAGAAAATGTTGTGTTTGTTTAAATAAAATTACTAATATAACCTTAAACTGTCAGATGCAAAATGCCATTGTTACGACTGCCAATATAAATTTAAAAAGAAACAATTCCACAGCGTTCTAGAAGATAACAGTTTTCGATCACAATGTACGTACACAATGTACTATATTATTATCAAATAAGCTTCAAACTTAATGAATAAACACTTCATGTTCTTATTTGAAAGGTTAGGTTCCTTGTTCATTTTTAGTTTTAATTTTTGATTGTTAATTGTTGATAACGAGAGCAGATTGTCCCTAGAAAGGTTCGATTTTTAATATTTTTAGTTTTCGGAGTGACAAAATACCCAAATACAAACATGAATTATGTAACGTCACAAAGAAGTTTCAGTGATTATCTTGTGTAAACACTTGACTTCAAAATCTTCATTTGTATTCTAATGTTTTTATGAACAAAATTAGATAAAGTTCAACAAGCTCCTAAAAAATAATCTCTTAATTAGAGGTTTCATCTAGTATCAATATTCGGGAAAGTATATAAAGACCGACTCGAATTGAAAAGCTAGCACAAGTTTCGATCAAACCAAGCAAGATGAAAGTAATAATTGCCTTATTCCTCGTCCTGGCCGTTGTAGCAGTTGCACAAGGTAAGTGTTCTAGGGTTTAAAAGTATTATAATTAGATTATTTCTGCAACACCCTCAATTCGTCTTTGTATTTGAAACAGCTTGAAAGGATACATTCCAATGCAACTATTTCCGTTATAAAACAATTTATCAAGGATACAAGTTTGGATTATTTTTGTATTTCGAAATACTACTCTGTACAATTTGAATTGTGTTACTCAACTTAAAAGTGGGAGCCCCTTTTCTGGCTTTAATTTTTAGAAATAGCTACGGACGTTGAGGGTGGTATAAAAACTAACTTCTTGAAGAACAAAATGACCTATAGTACTTTTCGATTCCTTTCATATTTTTTTCTTTACTTAGACAACGAGTGTAGAACTTTCAACGGGTCAGTCTTTCTTTGTGACTGCTTAAATACATTTCTAGACATCACAATTTTTTTTATAAAAATGTTCTAATATTTTCTGTTTTTTTTCAGGTGAATTGTGCAAATTGCTAGGAATTGTCGTACCTCTGACCGAATGCAAAGAAGCCTGCGAAGTCCTTGCTGGCCCACTCCTCACTTGCCCATCTGGAACGCAATGTTGTCTTCTTGGAAAGAAAGCCGGAGAATAATTTAAATTCAATTCACAATTGAAAAACTTGCAATGAGTAACCTAAACGACTTAATATATTTAAGTAACAGTAGATGTTAAGAACAGATACATGTATTATTACTTCAATAAAATTGTAAGCTAAACATCCTTTATAATCTTGTTAGGATTTATAACCGATAATTTTAAAATGGTGCTACATGTTTACGACATACTCTGTTTTCACGAATGGTAATGTTCTGGTTAATAACCAATTCAGTAAAAACCCGAATTTACTAGTCAAAACTAGTTCCAATAAAGAACTCTCATCAATACTAGTTCGAGCTATTCAAAACTATAATTGTCTGCATACTGTTAAATAAAACCTTGAAAAGGATCGAAACTCATCTTTCAGTATTTCAAGATATCATCCCTTCTATTCATTTGGCGTTCTGTGCTGTCTTGTTGGTTTACGTTTGTCTTATATCTCTTCCTTGACTCATTTTGTGTTTTTCTTTTAATTATGCTGCTTAGCAGACTTATGTCGTTCCATTTGTCCTCACTTTCTAACTTATTTTTTATAATGTTGTCTGGAGTGAGTTTGCTTCACCCTAATTTCCGAGAACAGCCAGCTCTACGACCTCGCTATCTTGAACATCAAATAGAGTGCTTAAGATATCTTGTTCTCAGCAGCATACACATTGACCAGGCGCTCTCCGTCTATGGTGAGGTAGATATGTGGTTTAGCAACGTTGCCCGGTAAGTGCTTCTGATAATATAAGAATCTCAGGTATCCATGAGTGCGTTTGAGTCAGCAACGAATTTGCTGGATTAATCTGTGGGTCCATCTCCCTTTTTGCCTAGTTTCATTACTCTTGCCATCACGTGCCATCTCTTCTTTTGCTGCCATCTTTTCGGTAACCTCGGAGATCTTGTTTCTCCTCTTCGCGATGAGCTCTATCGCTGACGTTGTTGCTAAGACCACCGATACTACTTCTGATACCATTCTATAGGGGCTGGTGATATTTATGGCTAAGCGTCAAAGTAGCGCAGGTATTTTATGTCTCAATTTGGCTATGCTCAATTGTTATGCTTATATGGAATCTCCGTTAGCGCAACCGATCCTGCTTTTGTAGCTGTTTTGTTCGTATGCTTTGTGAACTTTCCTTCTGTGTTAATCCAGACACCTATCACGTAGGTATGTTATGACTCCGTGCGGGTTCATGCGTGTTTGTTAGTCTTTCATTTTTATAAAAAACTTAAATATTTCATCTACTTTGTATTGACACCTTATAAGTTACTTTTTTATTGTGCCAGTTGTATCAATAAGAACAAAAATCTTGATTTTTTAATAAACAGTATAATTCAAAATGCAACCACATGCATCATTATTTTTAATTTTTGAATCCAGTTAGATAACGAATTTTTTCGGACACTAAATAGAAATGGACTACACTTCCTTATTACAAATCGTAAAGAAAAGTATCCCTTTTCTTTATAGCAGTCATTTCTTTATAGCAACAAAAAAATAAACAATTATTAATTATTTATTGAAATAAAAATGAAATGTACAACTATTAACGTTAGATAGACTTTTACTTGTACACTGTTGTAACTGTAAATCATTAAATTATAGTGACGATTTTGATGAAAACGTTCTGATTAAACCTCTATTTGATGTAGAAGATGATGAATCGCTACATGCAGGAGCCAACTGTAATTCAGTAGGTTCTAGGGAAAAATCTGATGAATTCTGGCATCCACTGTCTGACGATGATGGCTGATTAAAAACCATTTTCGAAATCGTCATTTTATTGTTAATGCTTTCTTCTATATATCCTTCTGAAGTCGTATTTAATCTCCATCCTCCATAACTTTTGAGCCTCCTGATGTCTGCTCCCCCCTCAGCAAGAAAAGTAGTTGACGTTCGACGTGGACAGTGTCCAGTGTAACCGTCTGGGTCTGGTAGTTTCAAATAATGGGCAATTTTCTTCGGCATCTTGTAGAAACTGTGGATCCCTACAGGTTGCACTGTACATTTATTGTTCATATAAAATATGAAGAATCTTGAGTGATTGATATGTTTTGGATGCAAGCTTACATATCACCTGTACAACTCAATCTTATTAATTCCTCTCATTTCCGTCGTAACGGTGAATATGCGCTTCTTCCTTGGCTTAGTGTCATGGAGGGTGACAACCAAAATAGAGCCGGTATCCTTGATAGTCTCCACATTTAACTTTTTTAGCTCTTCACTACGACATGCATCATACAGACCAAAATTAACGCCACTTTAATCAGCAGAAAGGTATCTTCAGGCGATTCTGTCAAAAAATTTGACACATCATCCTGCGATAGAAGTTTTTATTTTTTTGTCTCATATCCCTCACTTTGGCGCTTTAAATATAACTGTAACTTTCCATAATTCGATATATCGACGTTTTCTTTCACTCTCAACGTACTTTTCAACATGGGGTATGTTGACCACAGCGTGGAAGATTTCAGTCTTTCAGCATGTAATCAAATATAAAGATAAAACTTGAAGATTTATAAATCTATTCAAGAAAACTAACCTCTTCATGAAAAAAAGCAAGCATAACTTCTTCGTCGATATCCCTTACATTCTTTGAAGTTCTCCAGGAATTGAAAATATTGTAATTCTTCTCATATTTATCCCGTGATTTCAAGGGTAATATACTAGCAACAGCTTCAGATGCCGATATTTCAGGATGATTTTCATTATTTATTTCTATTTTTACAAACATTCGCGTGACCACACTTGACAAAATTTTTGTTTGCTTATTTTTGTGTAATTGCTGTAATGATGGAAACCGCAATTTGATTCTCGCGCTTATCATGTATTTATTAAATAATTTCTTATAAAATGTAATCCATTTCCATTGAGTGTCCGAAAAAATTGTATGTATTATTTTTAAAGAAAAGTAAGTTCTGCTTTACCCATCGCGTATCTAATCTCCGCTGCGCCTCGATTAGAAAGATAGCGATTAGTAAAGAAAAACAATACTTTTCTTTACTTATAATACACATAACTAATATTACAAGAACAATCGTATGAATGGTTGGTGGCAGTTGGGATAGTAACATATTCAGTAGGAGTTGAATATAAATAAATAAAATGGATTGACTTAAAATTTGTTAAAAACATCACGTTGAGGGTTTAATTCCCACCAATTGTGAATAAATATATAACAA
Source organism: Agriotes lineatus (assembly GCA_940337035.1). Classification (NCBI taxonomy): domain Eukaryota; kingdom Metazoa; phylum Arthropoda; class Insecta; order Coleoptera; family Elateridae; genus Agriotes; species Agriotes lineatus. The sequence continues at coordinate 30,976 of CALNHX010003067.1, forward strand.
TTCGAATATTATATACACTGTAGTAAACGTAAAGGTTTACAGTGGAATATAATTTGATGTAAAAGTATCAGATTGTAATAATTTGACAATAAAAGTCAATGTTGTATTTATATTGAATTAGATTGTGCTAATACGGATGCAATAGCTTAATAATCATTTAACGTAGGCTAGTTTGTGTGAGTGATTGTGCCCTGTGCCAATGGCTTGGTTTTTATTGTAAATAATAGAAATATCGAGTTCTACAACGAGCTTTTGCATCTGGTACAACCAGGTGGAGTGTCAAAAGATTTGTTCAGCAACGAAGAACACGTTCTCAAAATCAGGTACCACTGAAAACGCGGCGAAAGGTCAGTGAATACATGAATGAATTTTCATTGTGGTTATCTAACCAAGTTTGATTTGGTATAAACATAAATATTGTTTAGATTTAGTAGCCTAGATTTAGTGAATAATTGATTGTCCAAATTCAAAGTTAAACCAGGTGTGGCAATTTTTAGATTTTTATATTTTGAAATTCTCTTTTTGGGTTATTGGTATTTAGAATAAAAATAATTATAACTTAACATTGTTAATGTTTCTGATCAAGTGATTAAAATTAATATGAAAGTTAATTGAAGTTTAATATGTAAATGCCAGATCAAGCTAGATAACAATCAAATATTGGAGAGATGTAAAGGTAAATATTTGGAAAGGTGCCTGAATTGATTACAAAATTTAAATATATAATATTAGATTGCTGATGATATCCGTCAAATATAAAGAATTTTACAAGTAATATTTAGCTGTAATACAATAAAATTATCGGAATACACCCCGTCACCTTAAAAAAAATTGGCCGCCGCGATTCCTTTTGCCCAGTGACTTACGGTCTTTAGACAAGTTAGTGTAGAACCAAAAAGCCGTGCCCCGTCCCCCTACCAAACAGCCGTCATCATGAAAACATTTTGAAATCGTTTATTCTCGCGATCCATTGGTCGGACAGAAAAAGTTATTGAATAAAAATCTGGTGTGGTACACTCACACAACTTCCTTTTACAGTGATCTCATAACTAACCAAAAATTAGATTTTTAACTTTTAGGCATTTATAAAAAAAAATTCAAAAATTACAAATTCTGGAGGAACCTTACAAAATAGAGGGTTAGTTTAAGAGACAAACCTTCTCTAAAATTTTAGGCTGAGTTCAAAAATGTAAGAATTTACCGGGTGTTCTATTTAAATTAGACGTTAATTAAAAAAAAATAGAAAAAACAAAAAAAACCATTTTAGAGGCATTCAACTGAAAATCACATCAATACACATTAAAAATGTAAAGTTCGTTAAAGCCGCTTTAAAAAAAATCGAAAAAAAATAAGAATTACGTGAGTAAACAACATACTTCCGGTTATAAAATGTTCTTCAAAAGCTTGCTGTCGCATCTAGATAGTACAGAAAACCTATATATGAAGTTTAAACGTCATACCTCTTTTCGTTTTTGAGATATTCTGTTCACAGGCACACAGAGAGACAGGCAGACACACAGACCAATGAACAAAAACATGTTTTTTGGGTTCAGGGGACTCTAAAACCTGAAGATCTGTTGAAAACTCAATTTCGAATTTTTGGGGTGAATCCAATACTTCCTTTATCATAAAAGGAAGTAAAAAATGTTTTAAATAAAATTCTACACATTTTTACTCATTGCCGCGATACCGAAAAGCGACAAACTTTCCAAAAATCGGTTTCCGCTATTCTAGCTAGTTGTAGTGCTTGAAAAAATGTGCACGAATCTTCTTTAATAATGTGAGTGCTTTAAATAGTCTCCGAGATACATCCCTTCAAACTTCGCGCGGCCTGTACAGAGGAAGAAAGAGAAGGAAATTTTTAAAACAACACAGAAAAGGAAGGACCGGACACCTACAGAGAAGAACTCACCAAAGTAATAGCACAGCTTAAGATGAACAAAGCAGGAGGAAAGACGACATCGTCAACGAGCTGATACGATACGGAGAAGCTCCAATACAAAGAATATTTAACCCTTAGACTACGGCGTGGGGTCCCCAAGGGACCCCAGACTTTGTTTTTCTTGAACATCTTTCTAGGTATTTTTTTTATAAATTTTCCCTCCCGTGTATTTGTCAGTTTTACAATTATACATAGCATGATGTACTTGTTTTTTTCTTTTTAATGTCTGCATACTTTTGTTGAACAAAAAAAGTGCGTGGGGTCTCCAAAGGACCCTACGCCGTTGTTAATGTGTACCATTTCTTTCTACAAATCAATAAGTTGATGTCAGTTTTTTTAGGTGTTTTACGACGATAATGAGGACATTATTTTTGCAACAAGTAATACTGATGTTGTAACTTGTTTATACCCTTATCTGAACCCTTGTATATTATCTCAAAGTACACTCTTGAATTGAGTAGTAAATGAAAATAAGGATAAGGGATGGATGTTTTTTGTTTTTGATATTTTGTACACGAACATCTGATAAAAAAGTAAATATAAGATGTTCACAATGTCAGTTCTTCGTTTGCAAAAAACATCGAAAAGAAAATATTGTCTTCACAGCGAGTTGCATCGATCACATCGAAAATTGACAATATATTATACTTTTTCTTTAATGTATAAGAATTCTGTTGTGACCTTTTTTTATATTTGTAATATATGTTAATTTTCAATATATTTTACCATTATAAACACTTACTCAAATGTTACCATATGTTTTAATAGTTTTTTAGCTGCGGTCCTTCGAGGACCCCATGCCGTAATTACCGTTGGTCTAAGGAACGCAGTAGTCTAGTTAAACTTCTTACTCAAATCTGAGAAAATAAAACGATGCCTAGCGAGTGGGAAGAAGGGCTAATAATGCCAATGTATAAGAAGGGAGATCCAAACGTATGTGCAAACTACAGGGGAATCACCCTTCCTGATGCTATATATAAAAGATACCGACTACGCTAATAAATAAAAAATTAATGAAGCACATGAACGCGCAAATGGGAGACTACCAACACTGTTTTAGAATATTCAGACCCAGTAGGCCAAATAATAGAAAAGTGTTATGGAACAAGACTGCAAATTGTGTATCTAGACCTCAAGCCAGCATTCGATAGTATGAAACGGGAGCAGCTGATAAAAGCCATGAAGGACATGGAAATACAGGGAAAGCCAATGAGATTGATAGAAATGACGATGAGACATTCAAAAGCAGCAGTCCTGACAGATGAAGGAGAAACAGAAAAGACTTTGAATTTAACTTAGGTGTAAGACAAGGGGACGGGCTATCTACAACTTTATTTATTTTAACACTGGACGCAATAGTCAAAGAGTGCAGTTACAAGGGAGGAATTATTAACAAAGCAATACAAATAGTGGCGTACGCACATGACCTTATGGTGCTAGCTAGAGATAGGAGAAGCCTGGAAGGAGCAATCCAGAAAATTGAGCAAGAAGCAAAGAAACGAGGCCCAATAATAAACCAAGGAAAAAGTAAATATATGGAAATAAACAGAGGAAATAGAAATGTAACAACTAAAGAACTAAACGTAGGAAACTTCGAGTTTGAAATAGTAGACAATTTTAAATATTTAAGAATAATAATTAACAGCTAAACTGACAAAAATATAGAGATTGATAACAGAGTGCAGGCGGGACACAAAACCTATTACAAATACCAAAACATTATGAAAAGTGAAAGGATAAGCATAAATACAAAAATGAGGGTATACATAGAAGTAATTAGACCGGTAGTCACTTATGGTGCTGAGACGATAAATTTAACAAGCCTTGAACAGGAGTAACTAAAAATATTCGAAAGAAATATTATAATATACGGACTAAAGAAAGTTGCAGATGGCGAATACAGAATGTTGAGACTCCGCTGGTAGGGCCACATAAGAAGAATGGGAAATAACAGGGAAGTAAAGAAAATCACAATGTGGAGACCGAACACCAGCAAAGGAATATGAAGACCGAAAAGCAGGTGGGAAGATCAGGTACTGGAAGATTTAAAGGAGTTGGAGATACACGAATGTAGGGAAAACATACAGGACTGAGATGTGTGGAAGAAAATAACAGAAGCAGCAAGAACAAACAAGTGGCTAAATTAAGTTAAGGAGGGAAGAACGTGGACTAACTCGCCACGAGAAATGAGTTACAACAGCTCAAGAGAACGTGCGGCGACAATTTCCCAAGGAATGTACAGACATGTATATATATACAGGGCGATTAAATTATCATGCAACAACTTTTAGGCAACCCATTATGCAGAAGCATACATAATCCATGCTTCTACATAGTGGGTTACATACAAGTTGTTATATGGGTATAGGTAAGCAAAGGTAACATTAGTAACTATTGTAACTAACTCATGTGTTAATCCGCGATTAATATTCTGAAAAATTAAGGCGTTCGTTATCGGTAAGGCGTTAAAATGTCACGATTATTAACCGTTGTCATTAACAATTTGTTATATTAAAAAACTGTAATAGTTTCGTAATGCAACTACTAGAAAAAATTAACTGAAATGAAACTGGACTAAACGAGCAAGCGATGATTAATATTCATTCGACATCGTTTAAACAGAAAAGCAATTTATACGGAAGTCGACATAAAATTTCTAACCCATGGTCTCTACAGTGCCTCAAACAAAAGAGGAAACACTCAATAACTTTTTTATATAAATCAAGAGAAAGATATGAGAAGCAATTCCATTTATTTAACAATTGGAGGAAAGAAAAGGGCGTTAAGGGGGTTAAGGAAGATCTATTTACTTATGAGCTACAGTTATATATTTATATATGAAAGGGCAAATACCTACAAATAACTACGATTGCAGAAGCAAGTTATGTTTTTCATTTATAGTCACTTAATTACAAGCTATCATTTTTGTGGGTTTTCGGGTCGATGTTGAAGACTACATTATTAGTTAACGAAAATAAAGAACATTGTAAAATTCATAAAAGTTACCAGTTTTTTTTTGAAGAAGAAGAAGTCGCTAGGTTATAAACCGAAAAAATCCGCAAAATTGAGAAGGCAAGACATCGATAAATTTTTGAGAGAAGCTCCAAATGATATATATCTGATGATAAACGTATATTGCAATAATTTCTGGTATGGTTATTTATATTGCTTTTGTGCACGCAGGTTGCGACCACTTTTGGCGTAAATGGGGCTTGTCGACGTGAGAAATTGTATAAATTGCAGGTTAATAATATCGCTGTTGTTAACATTCCTGATTCAAAAACACTTGTTCCTAGAAAGTTTACCATTATTGGAGATGGAGAAGGTTTCAATCCTTTGGAATTGTATCGTTGTTATACATCCTTACGGCCACGCCATGTCATTCACAGCCGTTTTATCGCATCATATCATATAGTTGAAAATGCAGCATACAGCCGGTAGGGATTAAATCTTTCGGCAAGTTCCCTAGCATGGTAGCATCTTTCTTGGGCCTGGAAAGTGCAGAGTGGTATACAGGCCATTGCTACCGTACCGGAGATCTTCGACAACGTTGCTAGCAGATGCTAGTAGTGATGTATTGACATTAAAGGGTCATGGTTCTTGGAAGTCCGGATCGATCGCTGAAAGTTATGTGGCAGATTCTCTTACAAACAAAATAAAAGTTGCCAGAATGATTCAAAGTCAAGAGTGTGGTGCAGGTCCCAATGGTAATACATCTCTCTCACATATTTCAGCCCCACAAACATGGAATGGAGATAATTGTGTTCAAGGTGCTCCTTTTTTCTTTCCGGGACAATTTTTCATTTTATTGCCGATTCGAAATGCGTTCTTAATTTTCATACCTACCTAATTAAAGCTCAAACAACCTAAAAATAAAATGTAATATTAGTTATGAATAAATAATGTGTTTATTAGAAAAAAGAGGTGCTTGTCAAGTCGCCATGGTAACATTTTACAGGCACCGAGCCTGTAAAGACGCATTTATCGAATCAGTTTAGACTACAGTAAACGAGCATTTAACAAGTCAAGATGAAATAAAAGCTTTTGCTGGTCCCTGATACCTTCGTTACTATTGAAACAAGTTTATGTTATTGTTTGGATATGTCAAATAATTGATACTAATGTCATATTCGTTTTTGAGTTTTCGAAAGTGAATTCGCAAGTTTGAAGGTATGAACTTGGATGTTAAAAAATATTGTACGATACACGACCAGAAAGTAGTGTTTTGCAGGTCTCCCCAAGTTTCCAAAGCTCGCCTACGGCTCGCCCTGGAATCTACTTGTTTCGAACTGCAAAACACTACTTTCTGGTCGTGTAACGTAAAGTACTATTACATTATACGACCGAAAGGTGGCCTTCGTCGCCGCTTTCAGAATTTCATGTGGAATTTCATTTTCTGGTTCCAACAACCCTTGGAACTTGCGAATTCGCTTTCAAAAACTCGACAATAGCATGTTTAAACACGGCCTGCTGAATTGTGTGACAATAATCATTTTATAAGGCCTGGACCAAGACAAATATGAGTTTTGAAAATGATTTTCTTAAAGTGTCAGTAGAATAGGATCACATTGGGTTGCATTCAATATAAATGTGAATGGTGTAATTTATCTATATGGCTATGTACGAACATCTTGGAGATTTATAGTTTTAATATTTTTCTTGGGGGAGGTTTTGTACTCCTAGAATTCGTAGTTGAAGACAGAATAATATTTTCAGGAAGACATTTTCGGATACCTCACAGATTCTCTCCAAAATAAAATGCAATATGCATATAAGCTTATTATTCTTATAAATTCAGAAGATCTGGGTGGTAATAGTAATGAAGTATTCTATTAGGTATGCTATTGTAAAGTTGTAGTTTAGATGTAATTTTAAAAGTTGGCGCTATTCTATTGTTTACTATTAAGTCTAGCAGAGCATTCTGCAACCATTCTTCCTCTTCGGTCCGCTGTTGCCATGTTTCATTTGGGGTACTTGGCGTTGAAATATCATATCAATCGCTCTTGCTAGTATTGATTGTCTCCGAGATTCTGAACAAACTCCTCAAATTTCTCTAGATCTGCATTTGGAGAGTCGTCGCAGCTGTAGATAAAGTATTTTATGTTTACATCTCCATGTTTTTCTCCAGTTTCTATTGGAAGCTCATATTAAGGACTCTGAGCACTGCGCACATGCTTTGTTTTGCTTTGTTAGGCTCAGCTATGGCATTACGACAGTTGCCCCCTTCTCTGTGGCAGTTCCACACAGGAGGTCATGAATATCCCTGTATATATTGACATTGATCTGATAATATGTCGCATTTTTTTCTGTTAAAATTTTAAGTCCCAGATCTCTCTCTTGTCTATTTTCTTATTTCCTCCACATTGACTGTATACGAGGCAATTTGGTGTCCGCTTTCTTTCACTCATGGAATCGCGGCTCTTTCTTACATTTTTTCCTTTGGCGCTTCTTTTTTCCGCATCTTAGACACTTTCTCGAAGTGCTTGCCTTCTTCTGGTTGAATTCCCTAGCTATATGCTCCTATTTAAGACATTTGCAATATCATTTCTGTTTGATTATTTTATATATTCCACATTTGATCCACCCTATTTCAATGTTTTCTTTATTCATGAGGTTTATAGCCTGTTCCCTTGCCATGTTGATCGTAGCTACTTGTGTCTCTCCTCTATACCTCTTTAAGTGTTTATACGTTTATTTCGCTATCCTTAGTCTCTAGCATATTTCTGATCGATTTCTTTATCGTTTGCATCTATGACCTTATTTCTTTTGCTGCTTTTGCTTGTTTCCCTAATTCTTCAGGGTTTTTATTTTGAAGATTTTCATTGCGCATTTTCTTTTGTTTTTTTAATTCCACAAATTTTCGCTTCGTCTTTCAACTCTTGCTACCTCAATCCCTATTTTGGCCACGTTTACGTTTTCATAGTATGGATGCATAGCTAATTTCTTTCTCCCGGCTAGATATTATATATCAAGTGTTTTGTAGGTTTTCCAACTCTTTGCTTTTTTTTTATATTCCATTCGCTGCTTGTTTTAGTTATACCGTTACATTCTTTGCCAGTGACCAGTGTACACTTTTCCTCAGTTATTCTATTGCCCGTTTTATTGTATTCGTTATTGTTACCTTTTTTATGTTCTCTTTTATCACAGCATTGGGCACAGGCTAGTCAGCGTTCCTACTACGTTTTAGTTGCGTTATCTTCTAACCCGATTCCCACTAAGACTAGGTATTTTTCAGATATTTCTTTCTCTCTCGTCTGTTGGTTAGCACTTCTGGCTAATATTTTATCGGCCATGTACAGTAGGTACCTTTCCTTTTAGTAACCGCCATTTTTCTATGATATTTCTGATTTCTTGTGTCCGTTTCTCAAACTTATAAATGGTTCTGTTACACGCGTATTGGGTTGTATTGCTGAGATAGACCTTATACTAATAATACTAATAACAATATTGCCTTTTATTGAGTGTTTCATTAAAAAAACAGAACATGTAAATGATGCAAAATGTATTTAATTAACTTTGCTTTTCTAATAGAAATTATTTTGATTGTTTAGGTAAAGAATTCTAGACAGACGTAATGTTATGTGAAAAAGACCTTTCATATAGTGCTGTACAATGCAAAGGTGATGTGATGACATATTCATATCGAGTATTAACGTGTTGGATATCTGATCTAAATTTAATTTCTAGGAAGGAAGTATTGTAATCGCGAAAAAATCACCTTTCGAGATTTCTTCAGATTTCCACGTTTTAGGGTCCCTAGATGACGAAAAACAGGTTTCTCCAATTCCGTCTGTCTGTATGTCTGTCTGTCTGTCTGTCTGTCTATTGGCGGTATAACTCAAAAACTATTTGTCGGAGGAAGACGATATTTTGCATACACATAACTGTTGTTTATTTTTTTAAACTTAGTAATAGATACAAGTAATAATTTGTACATAGTGTAGACTTTATTTTTTCCAAAAATAGGAGCCAACAGATACAGAATATTTTTTTACAATACGAAAACGAGGCACAAATTAGCGCGTTACTAAATATAGCTGCGACGTAGAAATTCAATACGTCGGTCCTTTGTGGCGCAGGTAGAAATTGCCCAGTCGTCCTTTACGGTATCCCACTAAACGTTGGGGCTGCACACGCGGTCCGCCTGCTGTTCGAATTCGACCACCGGTAATGTCTTTTTTTATTTGAAAATTTATTTAATTTATTAGAAACGTGAAGATATTTTTACTCCTAACTTAATTTGATTTTTAAAATTGTCACAATGTCAACGAGGGAAGTTCTGGGTAAAGACTTTTATAGATTTTTTTAATCTGGAGATATGATCTCTAAATTTTGAATTGTTGTCTATTATTAGTCAAGGATTAAGTAACAAACGACTTTCGAGATTGGACTGTGTCATGATTGAGATAGGAGAACTCTCGGATTTTTCACATATTCGTTAACAGTTATTGTCATATCCTCAATTTTAATAAGAACATTATCTAGGTTGTCATATCTTATCTTCGACCTTCCAAAAAGCATTAGATAACAGTTATCAGCATTAACTTGAAGCCAATGATTGGCAGCTGAATGTATCAAGTGTTGAAGATCCCAATTTACCACTGCATTTGTGTTGGCGATATTTTCTGGTTTAAAACTGTATACCAATTGTGCATCATCTACATAAAGGTGGTAGTTACAGTAGCCTAGAAAGTTTTTCATATACAAAGTGTAAATAATATATAACAATGATCAAAGTATATACCCTTAAGAGACACCACGAATAACTTGTAAAGGGTTACATTGAGATTCATCAACAACAACAATTTGGCATCGATTATTTAAGTAATTATTTATAAAAGAAGTAGCACAGTTACTGAATCTTATGTAAGGCAATACACTGATTAAAATATTGTCACATATCACATCAAAAGCCTTGGAATAATCTAACATCACCATAGGCGCCGGAACCGCGGTGGCTCTGGGTGCTCAAGCACCCAAACAGAATTTGCTTTGGGTGCAGAGCACCCAAAGCAATTTTGTTATGTATGTATTGTTTTAAACTATTGTGATGTTTTCAAAACTCTGTTTTCTGGTTGTGGTGGCTCTCGCAAGTTCGTTTTACGCAACCTCCGCTTCCTACAAACACATCATGATACTATTCTATTGTAATAGTAATAGTAATCAATGTAATCATGCATGATGCTCACAAAACACATCATCACATCTGCTCTCTGTCGTCCTACTGCACCGACACGGGCGACAGTGGCGACATCGTTGCGTCCGTAGTTATGTTACTAACTAGTTACTAGTCTAACTTTATTCAACTGTTACGTTTGCGAACTGAAGATTCTACTGCACTTAAAGTATGGCTAAATAGAAGACACAACAAGTGGACATCACACGATGTAATCAACGAAATACTGGACATTTTAACCGACAATGTACGAGAAAATATTCTAGATAAAATTAAAAATAATATGTTTGCCATCGTCGCGGATGACACCACTGATCTATCTAAAAAAGAGCAACTCTCAGTTTGTTTTCGAGCAGTAACGGAGGACTTAGAAATACACAAATATTTTGTAGGACTGTATGAAACACCATTGACAGACGCACAAAAGCTGTATAAAGTGGTAAAAGACGTTTGACTAAGATTCAAACCGAATATAAATTTGTGAATAGGTCAGTGGTGCACCTACTGGTTTACAAAAACGAATCTTAAATGATGAACCACGAGCTCTATACATTCATTGCATGACACAATCCTTAAATGTAGTAGTTCAAGATGCGTTTAACGGAATGCCTAATGTAAGAGACTTCTTACCAACTGCGAAAGATACTTTAAACTATATTAGAGACTCGGTAATGAGGGTTGAAATTTTAAAAAATATTAAAACGAATACTGAAGACTCTAGAGCATCGTCCTTAAGACTATTTTGTACTACTGTAACGGTACCAGCCCTCTGCTAATTAGGACTAATGAATTTAATTAATTTCCTTCGGGTAGCTTGTCAGTCGGAGAATAACTTAGTTCGGCCAGATATACACTCGAATATTAGCAAGCAAACACTAGGATAATGTTAAACAGTTTAATTATAATGTTCAATATGTACAAACATAAGAATTCCTCGTAAAGATTCAAATAAAATGTATTTAACAATAAATTTCAATAATTGTGCTGGATGCTCGGTTGTTCGTTCCTTACGCCTCGGCAACCCGTACTGCGTCCATGTATCGAAGGTCCGGTGGCCCGCCCTCTGGAGAAATTGTCGGAACGCCACTGGTCGGGATGCCGGTTTGCCCAAAGTAATTTGCAGGGCTACCAACTTCCGGGTTCAAACGTCAAGTCCGACGAAGAAACCACGTGTAACTGCAAATATAGGTTAATTCTAATATTTGTATTTCGCCTTACAACCCCGTGAAAGCGTTGCGACTCCCGGGGATATGGTGTGGTGCTTGTGTGAGTGGTGGCGGAAAGAGGCAGTTGACGGTGCCGGTCCAGCTGGAGCTCCTCTTCGTTGTGGTGGTTTACGACAGCCCACGGCCAGGATGTTGTTGCCGAGCCTCCAGGTTACGGTAGGGACTGTTAAGTACGGTGAGTACAATTCTGCAGTCAAACAGAAATTAAATGCAATCTAATCGGGACTTGCAGAAGGTCAGCTACGTGTGACTCTTGTTATGACATGAAATCTAATATATCCGGACTGGGCAAATGTTATATTGGTTTGTAGGTTTATTGTTACTTAATTGACATATGAAACGGCCTGGTGGTTACCCCTTCGTCTCGAATATGCCTTGCGGGGAAGTTTGATATAGTTATTGGCCAACGTCCTCCAGGAGAATTTTGAATATAATTTTTATACAGGATTTTAACAAGGATTAGCAATTTATTTATTATTACGAAGTCGACATATGAAACGGCTTGGTTGTTAACCCTTCGTCTCGAATATGCCTTGCAGGAAATTTGTAATATAAATATTAATACCGGGTTTTAACAGGGATTAGTGATTTAATTATTACGAGATCGACATATGAAACGGCTTGGTTGTTAACCCTTCGTCTCGAATATGCCTTGCAGGAAATTTAGATATGATTAAAACGCTACGGCCTCGGGTTCGGTTGCAGCTACGGGAAACTACTATTGGATATCGGGATCTGGAGTTTAGACAGGAATAAGTCTCTTTAAACGGACGGACAGGATCAGGAAGGGAATGAAGAGAGGGAATGAATGAATGGGTGAATGAAGTCTCAATGAAGTCTGCCCTGAAATGCCCCGGGAAACGGCTTTTATAGCTCTTCTTCGGGCTTCGTACATCAAGCAACCACCTCGGCCATTCTAAGTGGGGGATACGTGGAGCAGGGATCCCTTGATGACGTAGCCGGCCGCGCAGGCGACAAATTCAAATTTGTAACGTAGAAATCGCTAGGCTGGAACGCGCGAATTGATTTCAATTCAGAAAAACGCGTTTCTACTGGGCGAATCGTTACACTACGAGGTGGTGTCTTTGAGTTGTCTCATTAAAGTCGATATTTGAGGACTATAAAAAAATTACCTAGTTTATGGAAAAGGCAAATCAAGATAATAGTGAAGCTGGTGCCAAAGCAAGTGGTTATTGGGATAAGTTGATATCTTATGAATTTTTCTTTTTACTTAGAATTGTAGTAAATATCTTTGATAATATTGAAGACGTAAATGATAACATTCAGAAGGTTAAAAAAATGTAGCATAAAAGTATAAGCTGTCTTATCAAGTCTCTTGAACAAAAATCATTACCGACCCTTTGGAGGTCTATTTATGAAGACAGATGTAAATATGAAGTAGACGAGCCTGGTCTACCAAGTAAGAGAAAAGTTCCCATAAAACTAGGTGGTTTTAAGAACCAATATTTTGCGAACACTCCGGAAGATTTCTACAGAACTTTATATTTTGATATTATAGACAGCTGCATGCAAAGTAATAAAAGTCGTTTTGAGTCGGAAGGTAAAAGGGTAATCGAATTAGAAACTTTTTTGTTAAAAGAAGAGGATACCGATATAATCAGAAAATATTACCTCGAAAATTTTGATCACGACAAATTACAGTTGCATACAAAAATGTTTTTTGATGTTACAAAAGGTCATCCTTTGAAATCAGTATCAGAAATATTATTGTATTTCAATCAGAATTATTTTCAGAATATTTTAAAGTCGTTAAAATGTTTTTAACTATTCCTGCAACATCATGTATGTCAGAAAGGGGGTTTTCTGGCTTAAGACGCCTAAAGACTTACCTGAGAATTACCATGACACAGTCACGTTTGACTAACATTGCTATTTTAAACTTTTATAAAGATCTTGCTCGGGAAATTAATGACGAGCAAGTTGCCATCATATTTATTTAAAAAAACAGCCAAAGGCGACAAGTTTTTTATGTAACCGGCTGAGATTTTGTTCCTTTTACATTTTTTCTTAAGTTATTTTTATTATTCTTGTGATATTAGAAACAAGAAACCAAAGTTGTGTTTAGTTAAGGTTTTGTTATATTTTTGTTATTTTTTTCATATATACCTAATAAATATTGTTCGTCTTTACGTCTTTTGTGTTGTACCTATAACTTTATTTTGGTTCCATGATAAATAATTGAACATAAAATCCATTCCCACGTATCCATTGAAGGAGAGAGGTGGAAGGCAGAGCACCCAAAGCAATTTTGAAAAACCGGCGCCTATGAACATCACAACTAACGACAATTAATTATTATCCCATACTGTTTAAGATATCACGACATAAATTTAAGTGAGAAGTAGTGTAATTGCAACCCGTGCAAAAACCAGATTGTTGTATGGTAGTATATTATGTTAATTTATATATTCTTGTATTTGTAGTAATATGACCTTTTTGATCACCTTTATAAAAGTGCTTATAATCTGACGGATTATACTTTAAGCAGTGGAATAACTTGTACAACTTTACAAGCATCGGGAAAGGTAAATTAAAGTATGCATGAATCTATTATATGTGTCAGAAATGGTATAAGATAAGAACAGCAGTATCTAATCATTTGAATGCTTAAGCTACGAACATCTACTGCATTTGTTTTAATATTCAGTATTACTCGCATTACTTGGTTTTGAGTAACAGTTTTCAATTTGAAATTTTCTTAAAAGAATTTAAGAAGATTATTTATAAGTCGACTATTATCAATATTAGAAAATTTAACTATAGTATTATAGTCCAGTCAATAGAGACATAAATTAGGGCTTACCTTGCAAAAGGTCAGGCAAAGTTCTAATTTGGTATACTTGTAGAGTCACATGTCCTAATCGACATACTAAGTTTGCGACCTTGAAAGGGCGCCGCTCGCAACGCCATCTTGATAAAAAGGTACCAAAAATCAGTTTTTTGTGTATATCTCCTCTCCTCTGCCATCTAGGGTGAAAATAGTTTTTACAAGAATTGTAGGAAACAAAATTTCCCTCAACTTTTGTCTGAAACTTTTTTTGTCAGATGAATAATTCATGAGTTACAACTATGTAAGGCGGAGCAAATTTTCGAAATTTGCGAAAACGCTCCACTTTTCGTCGAAATTTCGGTTAATAATTAATTGTTATCTAATTCAAGTTTTTACTCATTTCCACACCAGCATGGGGTAGAGTAAGCGTCGCGTTTTTATGTGGTATCCCCAGTAGGCCTAATCCACGACTTTACTTACGTCTTTGAGTTCTTTTAGATGCCTTAGATGATCCAGATTGTGTGATCTCGACATCTTCTTGAGAATCGCTCTCATCCTTTTCTGATTCTTTTTCAGCGGTTTCATCGTCATCTTCATCGCCAAACGTCAGTAGTCTGTCAACTAATGTCTCATTTGTCTAATTATCTTCAGCGTCTATCAAAATCTGTGAAACATTCCCGCAAGAGTCACCATTACAGAATGTGCAGATAACAGAGCATTTCAAGCCTGTTTTTCTGCAACCACACGCTCGACCACATTCTTTTTTACATTTGCATGAAATAAATTTCAGTAGTGCCTCAGGAGCAGGATCTTTTGTTTTTGTTACCGGAGTGAGTCCGAATTTGCTTTTTTGCCATCCCCATTCCTCTGGATTGTTTGTTATATCGTACCAACTCTGAACTTGGTGGTAGATCCGAAGAGAATGTTGACGTGCAGCTTCTCTTGTAGGTGGTAAAGCAGCAAGATTGAACTTATTTTTTGTAACGAATCTTGCAAAATTTTGAAAACGAAGAGAATCCAAAGTGACGTTTTCTTTTGGAACTCCGTAAAGCGCGATTAGGAAATTTTCCCCTGCGTTAGTTACGACTTCCGGATCGGCATTTGGCTCTTTAAAGACTTGTACAGTTTGGCTCAGGTATTCGTACTTTTGGAGTATATGTAGGAACTTCATTTTTCCTTGGTTGAACCGAGAAGACGTAGTGTCACAACCGCTGAATGAATGTAAAAACAGTATGTTGTCTGCCACTGCTTCTCCATGCTGTAGACTTTGGGGAGAGTATATGTTTTCTACTGTCTTTCCTTTTCCTGGCTTTCGGAAGTAAATATTGGGATGGGTTCTTGCTAGTGTTGTTAACAGAAATAGAAGATCTATGTCTTCTCCAACTACAAAAACGGAATCAAAAGATGAGGACATTCCGATCGATGTGTTGACGATCAATGTATCTACATCTTCTGTAGCCTGTTTCACTATGAAATTGAAATCCTCGAATTTCTTCTTTAGTATCGGAATCAAGCGAATTTTATTTTTTTCGTTCGCTAGAAATCGTTCTTGCGAAACAGTTGGAACCATCGACTCGTCGAAATGTACGTCTGCGGAAGTTTTCTTTTTGATCGGCGAAGTCTTTCTGCACTTTTCGTGCTCTTGGTAGCCGCATCAGTTGGATACCCATCAAAAACAACAACTGTATTCGAATCGTAATGTCTTTGGACGTAATGCGCGTAATTTGTGCAAATCGATCCGAACGATTCGTTGCGACGCCATACCACTCTATGCAACAAATATCCACCATCTATGACATGAACGCTGTTTCTAAATTGAATGCTATCTACATCCGCACTGTTGTGCGAAAATGAGTAAAAACTTGAATTAGATAACAATTAATAGATATTAACCGACATTTCGACGAAAAGTGGAGCGTTTTCGCAAATTTCGAAAATTTGCTCCGCCTTACGTAGCTGCAACTCGTGAATTATTCATCTGACAAAAAAAAGTTTCGGACAAAAGTTGTCGGCAATTTTGTTTCCTACAATTCTTGTAAAAACTATTTTCAGCCTAGATGGCAGAAGAGAGGAGATATATACGAAAAACTGATTTTTGGTACCTTTTTATCAAGATGGCGTTGCGAGCGGCGCCCTTTCAAGGTCGCAAACTTAGTATGTCGATTAGGATATGCGACTCTACAAGTATGCTAAATTAGAACTTTTCCTGACCTTTTGCAAGGTAGAATGTCTCTATTGACTGGCTTATTAATAAATGCAGCATTCATTTTATAACCTGGTAAAAGATTGTTATACCAGCATAAACAGCAACTAGCAACTCTGCCCTTAGGAAACCGGACAAAGGGACTTCCGGAA
Source organism: Agriotes lineatus (assembly GCA_940337035.1). Taxonomy (NCBI): domain Eukaryota; kingdom Metazoa; phylum Arthropoda; class Insecta; order Coleoptera; family Elateridae; genus Agriotes; species Agriotes lineatus. The sequence goes on from CALNHX010003067.1 coordinate 47,466, forward strand.
AACTGAGACGCCTGCTATATAATCGCACAGCGGTCGGCCTAATTAATCAGCTAATACGCGGTTGGTTCTCCTATTACAAACACAAGACTTCCCATCTTAAAGGACTGTTTCGACTTGGGTACCCGCAGTACAGGCCCACTTCGCTTTCTTATGGCTTCGATACATAATTTATACAACGTATTTTTCAAAACCATATTAAAACAGTACCAAGCCCGATGATTATGTCGTCTTTGGTATTATTACACGCAGAATTCGATCGTCTAGCATATTCTGTAAGTGCTATAATAATTCTATCTTACCACTAAATAGAGTTATAGCATCATTTACAATAATAGTTAGTCGATCACCCCAACTCCTCCCAAAACGACTAATGCAGGGCGGCTGCTTCAGAGAAAGGGCTGAGGGTGTAAGTAGCTCTGGAATCGGAAGCAAGCGTTTATTCGAAAACCGACGTAGTAATTTTCAACTCCTCTATGACGAACTCCCATTGCTTGCCCACAATCTTTCGAAACCCTCGCAGTGGACCAGTTCGCTTCAGAAGCCTTTGCCGATCTACGTCGACCGACTGCCTCTTTAATAGTCAGATAAACAGAATAGTTTGTAACAAAAGACAGCATTTTACTAAACACTAGAGCTTCATAAATAAAGTTCATTTCGGTCGATGGAATGCAAACTCCCCTACCTTCAATATATTCGTAAAAAGGGCAGAAGGTAATAATTCTAATAAAAAGGCCTAAGCTTCTAATCTTTCAACAGAAAATATTATTGTTGTATTAGTTGCGAGTTAGAGTAAGAGTAGTTATCCAGGTTTCAATTCATTTCCACTTGCACCAGCCGTGTGCCTATACCAAGATATTTATCTGCCGGCTTCAAGTAATCTTATTGTTTACTAAAATTAAAGTGGTATTATAATCAGCAAGCCTTACCAACGCATCTTCGCAATATACAAGCAATTAAGATGTCGCCAAAGATAGCAATACTTTTCGATAAACCTTTTGGTTTTGTTTCTAATTAATTATCGTGCCCGGAAATGATGTAGCAGATACAGATGTACGCTGATTGCCTGTTAGTATCAGTATAATGCTTTACGTGTTCAAGGGCTACCTATTGGTTTTACAAACATGAGATGACTAAACAAAAAATAAAGATTAATTGAATAAACCAAATTAGAACTTAATGTGGTGTTCCCGCAGGGTCCCTCCAAAAATATTGATGGTAATTATTATTCGATGTTTTCTCAGGATCTAGGTAATTAGCTGCCTGTTGGTACTCTTCATAGCCTTCATATTCTGGCTGACAATTTTGGGCTGCTTGAGCGTCGATTTCGAGTGGATTTTCGAAGTTTGGCTCTTCTTCTTCTAATTAATACAACATCAAAGTTACAGGTCAAATTTATACCAGCAGGTTTAAATATTAAAACGCTGTGGCGAGAAGAATCGAGCCCGTCACATTACCGAGCCTAGACAAACCATCCTTAATTATAAATGTAATACATAACGCAAGTTAGCATTTTAAATACCAAGAAGAAGTCTCCGGTCGCAGCTGGACGAAAACATATATGATTGAATGTTTAAAATGTACCTACTGCTTATTCCGAGAAAGCAATGAAATATGAAACATGGGGAAATTCCCACGAAAAGTAGATTATTTAGACATGCACGTAGTACAACATGGCCACAAAGTTTAGAGGTTACCGCCGTATCACTGCCATTATAATACAATAGAAATGGTGTCGCGAGAGTGTAAACTGTTTTACGTCTTCTACTTCTTAAAAAAATCTGTAAAAGGCTTTACCCAGAACTTCCCTAGTCAACATTGTGGCACTAAGTAATTTTAAAAATCAAATTAAGTTAGGAGTACAAATATCTTCACGTTTCTAATAAATTAAATAAATTTTCAAATAAAAAAAAATTATCCCGCTGGGGTTTCAACCCACCGCATCTGCAGCTCTGCAGAATGCTCGATCCTAACCTAATCTCCGCAGAGGATATAAGTACCGCGAAATTCCATCTGCGCTACTGCGTCTCTTCGGGAAAAGTCCGGCGCCCGCGTCTCTTGAACAGCACAGTGTAATGATTGAAACATTTTTACTCTTTTGTGACATTATCCTGTATCGGTTGAGTCTTATTTTCGGAAAATGTAAAGCCTGACCTATGTGAAAGTTACTACTTTCTTTTATTTCAAAATTAACACAAAAATAAACAAAGTTCTATTTTTCTAAGGTGCTCACCTTGTATATATTTGTATGACATTATATATAATACGTATGCAAAATATCGTCCTCCTCCGACAAATAGTTATTGAGCTATACTGCCAACAGACAGACAGACAGACAAACGGCCAGACAGACAGACAGACAGACTGAATTGAAAAACCTCTTTTTCGTCATCTATGGACCTTGAAACGTGAAGATCTGAAAAAATCTGGCAAGGTGATTTTTTCGTGATTACAATACGTCCTTCGTCTTTCAGACGAGGGAAGTAAAATATGTTATTAATAGAGCAACAAGTTCCTTTGCACGACTTTCCAAATTCTTCTGGAACATTTCTCAAAAATGACTTTAGTTGTCACTTTTGACATGTAATAAATTTTGAATAAAATAATTTTATTTGAAATCGGCATTAAAGTACCTTGAAATCGTCATTAAAATACGAGAAATCGGCATTAAAGTAATCCATTCTTTTACGACTTTGTTATAGGTGGCGAGGCGACAGATAAACGTCAACCGACGTTAACATAATTGTTGGTTATAATATTGTAATTTCACAATTTCTCGATTTCAAATAAAACGTAATGTACTCCTCGGCACTGAAGTTTTTTTTTCCTTATGTGGTTTATTTGCCTTGGCTCTAGGAGCCTCGACATTCATTTCTACAATCGTGTCAAAATGACAACTTTTTGCAGTTTCTAGTGTCAAAAGTGACGTTTGTAGTACTCTTAATATTAGCGCCCGAATTCGGTCTCTTTAGCACGTTGTCATTGGTGGCGTGTTTTAATATTATATTAAAACACGCTATGCCGTAAATTTAAATGTCAACATAACCTAGAATATCTAACACAATGTGATGGGAAAAGTGTCACCGAACTAAGTTTTTATATTTCGGTTACGATCGTAGAAAAAATAGGGTATGATACACGTGTATAAGTGTCATTAAAGCGCTAGCTGCGTTAAAAGCACTCCTCTTTGCGTCGTGCTCTTAAACTCGTCGCACGTGCTTTAAAGGCGTACTTATACACTAGTATCATAATATACTACTATACAGCAAGCAGCTAAATTGACTCTTTTTTGCACCCGTGAGAAAGTTTAAAGAATGGGCCGAAGGCGAATTCTTTAAATCTCACAAGTGCAAAAAGAAGCTTTAGATACGAGTTGTATGCATAATTTTTTCGACTAACACATATTTATGCTAAAACAAACAAACAAAAGGGATTGCAAAAACGGCAACGTCATTTCAAATTGAAAACTTACCACATTTAATAAACATTTTTGACAGCAGATTTAGATACGAGTTGTACCTATACATAATTTTTTCGAATACCACATATTTATGCTAAAAAACAAACAAAAGAGATTGCAAAAACGTCAACGTCATTTCAAATTGAAAACTCTTTAAAAATCATGCTAGGTATGCTTTCACTGTTTTAAATTGAAAACTTACCACATTTAATAAACACTTTTGACAGAAGTGTGTTCAATAACATTTTTATTGCGTAGTATGGAATAACAACAAGCTTTTGACATATGGAAATTGTCAAATAAAACGTTGTATGTGCGACACGCCTAATCTCCTAATACATTGTTACGGTATTAAAATGACTTAGCGACACCCACGCGAGGTGAGTATCGCACGACTGGTTAAGTCCGAGAAAAGATGGTACGCTCGCCCTGAGATTCGTTAAAACAGGCTAAAGGCCTCGGCTAAAGCGCTCAGGGAGTTGGGCGTGGTTCAAACGGTACGTCACTGGGCAAGCGTGGTGTGACATGAACGGGGTAAATCAAAAATAAAAGGGCGCCATCAAGTCTATCTCTAAGTATACTCGTGTAACCGGACCTGGACGGTTAGACGGGATGGGAAGTACACTGGGTACTACTTCATGAAAGTACTCGAGAAATATCGAGCTCAGATTACAAATTCAAGAAATAGGTGCTTGCGGTACTAATTCGGGTAAGTACTACCACTGCGGGGGCGTTGTCAGACCTACCTGCACACTCCAACGCTCAAGTTCCGTTGTACATCGATCTTGACACTAGTTGTTTAATCTGGAAAGAGCATGCAGAGGTCGTACACAATAATAAAACTCTAAATCACATAGGTATCTATTGACTGACGTTACAACAAAGAATCAAAGAGGCAACGAGTATGTCGCCTTAAATAAACGTAGGGCTTAAATTAGTGCCCCAGCTGGAGTTCGAGAGCTAATACTAGAACACACAAATCCATCACACGTTCAATACCAAAACAACAGACCTTGGTCGACCCGTTAAGCGAACTGCCGAACGTTATTGGTTAAATATGAATAATAAATACGGCCGAGGCCTACTACTTTACAGCGACCGTGTCGCGGGGTGAAGCCAAACGCAGAACAAATAGTTAATTATCGGTGAAGTTGCCCGGAGCACATAAATTGGCAGTAATTGCATCGCTTAACTGGACGTACACAAAGCAAAGGTTCAATGTTAAAAGAAACACATAAATTTACTACACAGTAATGGTTACTTTTAGTTCAGATACAAACAGCAATTGATTTGCAGGTAAGAGCTATCAAAGTCCATCGCCCACAACGACAAACTCGCGTAATTGGGTCATGCACTACACAGCTGATTGCTCGCGCAAGTGAGCCTGCGACACGGCGCAGACCACAACGACAAACTCACTTGATTTTGCCGCGCCCAAAGCTATGAATCGCAAACGGCCGAAGCGTTTCGATTTACAACAATGGCGGCCGGAAATATGGTAATTTCATAGGTTGCTACATGCATGACAATTCAGTCACTCTGCGAGCGACAAGTTAGACACAGAATCATTAACACACACATGGTAGTAAGTTCAGATCGTAAGCAAAATAGCTACTTGGTTACACAATATTTTAAAATGGTACCTGTGTTTGTTTGACGTCTCCTGAGCGGTGCGGTGCAGTACGGCAGGCTAGCAGCGTCTAAGGTTAACTACGGGGGCGGTACGAGAGCATTTCCTTTGGTACCGAATCCGCCGGACGACGGCGTTTATTTTGAATTGCTCACACACATGCGACTGGGTACAACAAGAGAATTACGGGCACTCTGCGCGTCCTGCTAACAAATCCCCCAAGACCAGTGGGGAATGAAGAAACACTTCATAACGACATCGCTGGATGCGGCCCTTGGAAAACCCCAGGAAAAAGACACTCCACAACCACGTGCGTTGCACTCGATAGCTTGCAGCCGACTCCCCTCTGCTTGCAAAACATGCGAAGGCCTACCAACCGCGTAACCACGCGGAGCCTTGGCCAATCAAGAGGCGTAAGCTTCGGCGGAAATAACTGGATTTACGCGCGCAAACGGTGATATAGGGTGGCCCAAAATGATCGAAGCGACTCAGCCGCGTCGATATACAGGGTATTCGGATTCAAATGAACAAGAAGTGATCTTGCGCCTGTGAGTTTTTGTGATAAAAGTTAAAAATGTTGGAATCAGATTTGAAGTACAGATAGGCTGTACAGAAAGCTTAAATAGTCAGCTTTGTTGCTGAAGGTTACAAAATGGCTTAACAACATATATAACTATTATTATTTGTTTATAATGATTTTCTTACTTAATGCACACTATAGTTTGCGAATTTGAATTCGGCGCCGAGCTGGCTCTACGCCGAGATGGCGGTGCCGAAGTGGCTTCGCCGAGATGGTGGCGACGAGATGTTCTAGCCCCGAATTTAATGCTATTGAACTCATATGGGCCCACGCAAAAAGCTATTATAGCAATCACATTGGAGAAGATGGAAATACAGATGAAATGATGTTGAAAATGTGGAAAAAAACTTTAGAACAAATTACTCCTTGCAACTTGGAAAAAGTGTATACAACTTACTCATGAAATGAAGAGCAGTACCAAAAATAGTTCATGGAAAATGTAGAGCCACTTGTAATAAATATAGAAAATGGTGATTCCGATAGCGACTGAGATATGCTCAGTGATACGAAATAAAAATTTAAACTAAATTATTACTTACATTTTATGTACCATCGGCTGCATAGAAAACTGGTACAGCTAATTAATTTTGGACAGATTGAATTGGGCAGTAATATGACCAAAACAAGCTCCTGTCACATGACACTGACAGCTTTAACGTCAAGTTCAGATGGCTCCTGTTTAGGCTTCCAGGCGTTGCAGTTAGGTTTTTGGTAAAAGCGAGGGTCACGTTAAGATAAAAAAGGTGAGCCGCCTGCCTAATATCGAAGGCAGCGGAAAAGATGCGCGAAACCATTGCGAGCGTAAGCGTGTTCCTGAGCTCTGGCGCGTCGCGTGAAATATTGCCGGCGCTGTCGTGTTCTTAATGTTAATTGTGTGTACGCAAAACTCTTCTGCTAAATATAGAATGTATGTGCAAAGGATCTTCGAGAATTCCATCTACAAGTAACGCTTCGCATCGGCTGCAGGAGGGACGCGAGAGAAGCAGCCGTAATTAAAGGTAGGTGGCAATACACTTTCTAATTGTTGCGCGTACCCTCGCCATAAAAAATTTGGAAGCTCTCGACTAAATCAAAATTACAGTCCACTGCTGCTGTCGTAGTCACAGCCCCTTTAAACGAAACTCAGAAAGCAGTAATTTGAACCAGATTGAGGGACGGGATGAGCATAAGGGCGATTGCTCGTCTGCTCGGCGTTAACAAGAACATGGTCTTACCGGCTAAAGAAAACGTCCTCTAAACTGCAACAATTAGGAGGAAACAGGCGTAGGCTGCTAAAAAACCACAACCCAAGAAGAGGACGATTGATTGATGGATTTTCTTCTTTAAAATCCATTCCCAACTGCGAAAACGGCTAAAAAAAAACAAGATTTCCAGGATCTTGAAGTACCGCTCGGCGTAGGGTTCGTCAATTAGAGATAAGAAACCATTACACCAAACAAAAAATTTCAAACTAAGAACAACAAGTAACAAAGACTCCAGTTCGCACAGGAGTACATACAGAACGAACATAATTTCTAACTTAAATAATGTTATGTTGTCAGACAAAAAGTTTTTCAGCACGCTACGTGTCTATCGGCCCAGAGGAAGAATATATGACTCACAATAATAAGCCAGTTGCTGGGTAATCCAATTCGGAAATAATTCATGGTAAAGATTTTATCGTTTTAATCTCTTAAGTTATGGCCAAATATTACTATCCTAAGTTTTCCCCCTCCGCGGAGGTGAGCATCGGCTCCCAGAAGCGAAAACGTGACCTAAAATTGGGCTTTTTTCGGTTTGTCGAAAATAACTCTGAGAAAACCTGATAAATTAAAAAAGTGGTTCATATAAAAGTTGTAGAGCGTTAAATTCTGCGTAAAATGAGTACGAATATGATATATTTTGATCCAGCTATACCTATACGCATTTTTGTCAAAGTTGCACCATTTTGTGAACTTACCAAAAAATTTTCTTTTGAATAATAACGGTTTCGTTTATTGATTCCATAGTTAAAAATTATACCTGCAAAGGATACCTTTGTTGATTAATGTTATGGTTTTTCATGTGATTTTTTTTTAAATTTGTTTACTGATAAACTATAACATTAATCAACAAAACAGTTGGTTTTTCTTTTCCAAAAATAATGCAAAAGTGGAGTAAGAATGATATCTGACACAAGAAACGTTACTACAATAAAATAATTTTATTATACAATAAAATAATAACAAAAAAACTGAACCTTGTCACACTTATCGTGTTACACCCTGTATGATTCATTGGTACAAACGCGCACATTTTGAAGAAAACGTTGGTTCGCTTTCTTGTTCACCACCCTCGATTCTTCCTCATTCAACAGGAGCATCTGCTCATTGAGCTCATCGTCGTCTCCAATAGTGTCGTCCACATCTACTTTGGTAGTAGGAGCATTAGTGCATGAATGTCCTTTACAATTTGTATAAATTGCTGAACATGTTATTCTTGCTTTTCTAGAACTATAAGCAGCTTTGCCCTCTTTGGTGCATTTGCAGGATATCTTTAACAAAAGTCTGTGGAGCAGGTTCCAAGGTAGTGAGAACAGGAGCCAGGCCATACTTGGTTGTTTGCTAACCGCATCTGTAACTGCAGGTACACCCTGAAGCAGTGTTGGCGGGCTGCTTCCAGCGTTGGAGGTAGGGAAGCCAGATTGAAGTTCGTTTTTACTAAATATTTTGCAAATATGTGGGAACGTAACTCATTCAAGGTATCACCTATCTTACCTCCATGAAGTGCTACTAAGGACTTTTGCCCGGCATCAACAACAATTTCCGGATTGGCGTCTTTGCCCATAAAGACATCACTCACTTTCGAGAGATGTTCATTTTGCACAGTCAGCCTGACAAACTTCTTCTTTCCTTGCCTGTAAAGTGATGAAGTGGTAACACAACCACTAAAGGCGTGAAGGAGTAGCAGAACGTTTTTTCACTTTTTCTCAATGTCAGAATCTGCTAACTGAGAATATGCTCATTGGTACCTTCCCTTTTCAGGGTTTCATGAAGAAAATCTTGGTTTATGTCAAAGCTAATGCTGTGAGCATGATAAGGGGATCCGTGTCTTCGCCGAGAAGAATAGTGCATCAATGCCTTTGTGTAGCTTCCATAGCAGTCGTGATGATCTGGTGGTGTGCGTCCTCCTTGGCTGGCTTTACCAAATACTTTCAAATCATCAGCAAATAGCAAAAAATGACAGTCACGAAAAATGTTAGTTATATCATTTATAAAGATATTAAAAAGAATGGGACCCAAGTGAGACCCTTGAGGTACACCAGATGTCACATCTATTTCATATGAAACATAGTTTTTAATTTTTACCATTTGCTTTCTACTCATTAAGTAACTACCAATCCATCTGAGTAAGGAACCAGTAATGCCATAGGCTTTTAACTTAGCAACCAGTATTTGCAGATTAACCCTGTCGAACGCTTTGGAGAAGTCTGTATAAACGGCATCTACCTGACAGCCTTTCTCCAAAACGTTCACTATGAAATGCTGATATAACAATAAATTAGTATAATAAGGAAGAACAATCACACATAGGGGGAGTGGCGATTCTAATAAATAAACGTATAAAACACCTTATAACAAAGATGCAATCTATATCTGACCGTGTTATCTATATAACGCTTGAACTTAGTAAAAGATACTCCCTACAAATAATACAGGTATATGCACCAACCAGTAAATCTGAAGAAAGCCAAGCTGAACAATTTTATGAAGACATCACGAATGCAATCCATCAAGAAAACGCACAATATGTAACAGTATTAGGCGACTTCAATGCCAAATTAGGGAAAAATGATGACAACCAACAAAACATCGGGAAGTTCGGCTTGGGATCCAGGAATGAAAGGGGTGAGATGCTTCTACACTTTCTACAGCAAGAAAATCTTTTTTGTCTTAATACATTCTTCAAAAAACCATCCCAGAGAGAGTGGACCTGGAGAAGTGCGGACGGCCATACGAAGAATGAGATTGATTACATACTAGCAAACCGCAAAGATATCTGTACCGACGTTTCGATTTTGAACAGGTTTGACACTGGAAGTGATAATAGGATGGTGAGAGGAACTCTTAAAATCGATATCAAAACCGAAAGGAAAAAACTAATCCAGAAACCCTACCTATTTCCCACAACACAACACCTAGATGAACATCAACAAGAATACGCAAAACTCATCGAAAACAAATTGGGCCCCACCCCTGAACTCAACAATTTGGGAATAAATAAATTAACAAATAAAATTACATCTACTGTTCAAACGGCTGCAAAAAAGATATGCTCCCGAAAAGGACGAAAACCCAATAAACTTACAGAAGAAACATTGCAAATGATGAGCCACAGAAAGGAATTAAACCGACAAACAGAAGAATATAAACAACTAAATAAGGCTATAAACAAACGTATACGCAAAGACCTAAGAGCATATAATACAACAGTGATTCAGTCAGTGATTGAAGACAATACAAACATGAAGGTTTTAAGATCAAAATTGGCTAAAGGAAGAGCAAACATTTACAAAATAAAAAATGCTGAAGGAACAGTGGTGAGAAATACACAAGAAATAGTAAAATCTGTCGAAAATTTCTATAAATCTTTATACAACACCTATTCACAAGAAAACTACCAACAACGACATATCATGAATGTAGGATCGGAGGAAATGCCCGAAATTAACATAGAAGAACTTAAAGCAGCCTTGCGTCAAATGAAAAATAGGAAGTCACCAGGAGAAGACCGCATTACTACCGAAATGCTGAAAATGGGCGGAGAGGCTCTAATAGAATCAGTCCGCATTCTGCTAAACAAATGTCTTGATGAAGCGAAGATCCCAAACTCTTGGCAATGCGCGGAGGTCATCCTGCTCTTTAAAAAAGGTGATAGCGGGGACTTGGAGAACTATCGCCCTATTAGTCTGCTGTCACATCTTTATAAATTGTTGACCAAGATCGTCACAAATCGCTTAACAGCTAAATTAGACTTCTATCAACCGGTAGAGCAGGCGGGCTTCCGAAGAAAATATGGCACTAATAACCATCTTCAAACACTTAGATCCCTTATTGAGAAAACTACTGAATATAACATGCCCATTTATTTTGCATTCATCGACTTCCATAAGGCATTCGATTCCATTGAAATCTTGGAAATTCTAAAGTCACTGGACAACGCCCGAATAGACACAAGATATTCAAACCTACTGAAATATATATATGCGAATTCTTCCATACAAGTAAAACTTAATGATGATTTAACAACCAATCAAATTCAAGTCAAGAGAGGCGTGCGTCAGGGTGACACTATCTCGCCCAAGCTATTTACCCTCGTCTTAGAAGATATATTCAGAAATCTCCAATGGAAACGAAAAGGTTTGAATATCGACGGAATGTACTTAAGCAATCTTCGATTTGCAGACGATATTGTCTTAATTAGTGACGACTTAGAAGAACTCAAAGACATGTTAACAGAGCTTCTCAAAACATCAGAGCGCGTGGGTCTGAAAATGAATGTCAAAAAAACGAAAGTTATGGGTCCATCCGAAGAGAGTGTCACTATAGGCAACAACAACATTCAGGTAGTGGAAGAATACATATACTTAGGACATAAACTTAAGATTGGAAAAGAAAATCAAACCGCAGAGATCTCGCGGCGAACAAGTCTGAGCTGGGCTGCCTTTGGGAATCTTAGCCATATAATGAAAAACACCAACATACCCATTAGCTTAAAGAGAAAAGTTTACGAGACATGTATACTTCCAGTTGCAACATATGGCTTAGAGACAATGACACTGACAAAAAAGAGTATGATAAAACTTAAAATTACACAAAGGGCTATGGAAAGAGCCATGATCGGCGTTAGTCTCCGCGAAAAAATAAATCACGAACAAATTAGACGAAGAACAAAGGTGACGGACATAAACCAACGAATATTAAAAATGAAATGGCGGTGGGCTGGTCACGTAGCTCGACAGGAACCAAACCGATGGGACACCAGAATCATTGGATGGAGACCAAGACTTAGAAAGCGGAGTAGAGGAAGACCACAAAAAAGATGGACAGACGACATTAAACAAATAGCAGGAAAAAACTGGATTCAAACTGCCCAAAATAGAGACACATGGAGAAAACTTGAAGAGGCCTTTATTCAACGGTGGATAGACCAAGGCTGATGATGATGATGGATGAATTATTTCCGAATTGTGTTACTTTTTGCTCTCCAGCAACTGGGCTATAAACCAGAAGGGCAAACAAAACTTGTCGTTTTTTGTAAACGTTTGAGCATGGTTTCGTTCTAGATGTCCAGCTGAATGCGTGAATATTGGTGAAAACCTGACTGCTCTTGTGTGTAAGAAGGTATTGGAAGAACGTCTACTATCTTCCAAGTCCTCCAACATCTTATAGAGAGCGTTTGAGGAAAATGACTCAACTAATGTACCGAGAAAACCTTTGGCCAAAAAATAAAGATTAATTACGAGGGAAAATTCTAAAAATACGGCAGCGAATTATCCCAGAATACACTAGTCGATTGGTGTTGTCCGTGCCCAGACTTTTACAGAAAGTGATAGATAATAACAGTGCCATGACAAAATATAAGTGTAGAAACATCATAAAATTACTTACCTTATTTTTAAAATATAAAAAACAATTAGTATGGGCACATGAGAAGGATGAACACCGATAGACTACCAAAAAAAGTATGGGAATGAAAGCCACGTTACAGGAAAAAAAGAGGAAGGCCAAGAAAATCATGGAATGATGGTATAAGGGAAGCTATGCAAAAAAGAAATTTGGAAGGAGACGATTATGCTGATAGAAAAATGTGGAAACTGAGATGCGGTAGATGACTTAAAAGTTGTAAACAAACCGCTATATATATATATATATACAATTGCTAGGTTAAGAATTTTTTAGACAGGGATTTGGCTAGCGGAGTTGACTTTTATCAATTGCATGACACTGGTTGCTATAGTGATGCACGCAGTTAATCAGTTTGACTAATACTAACGTTAGGATGACGTCAGACCATCCTTATAAAATTCGGTAGTATGTAATTTACTGTAAAAATAAAGCTGCATTATTGCAATATGTTCTTATTCAAAGTAGAAAGACTTAAGCAAGAAGGAGAAAAGCCTTTTGAAATACTATGAATCCTTTGCAACTACTTTGTTGCTCTGGATACAAGACGATCAACGTCTTTATTCTAAAAACTGCAGGCAGCTTCTCCATCTAATCTGTATGAACAGAATTGCCTAGAGGCTGGACAGAATTCCGTTACTTGCACTGGTTCTGTCCCTAGCGTTCTGAGCACAAGGTCGAGACTGCACCCGTGTTTTAAGACAATGTAGTCAGGCCACTCAGAGGAACGATGATATTTGGTAGCTATCCTGAAGCTCTGCCTCACGCTTCAAAATTTTAGGCTTGGGAGGGTAGCACCTCGATGTGAATTAATCAAACAGTAAATGCCGATTGTTTTTATTATAAAAATAAAGTTCTATTTATACAAATATATTTGCTTAGGAACTACTAAATCAAAGTGCAAGGTGTGGCCAGAGTGTAAACGGCTTTACGACAAGATTTTAAATACGAAGTCATCCCCTCGAGATGTTAGAAGTATATGGCTGACTGTATTAGGTGCTGTTAGTGGAATTATTATGTAAGACATACAGAAACAGTAATATTTTCAGAGTGGAAGACTAACAAATATACATATACAAAGATTTAGACTAAATTACTTTGTTACATTTTATGTGCCTTCGACTTCATAGAAAACTGGTACAGCTAGATAACTTTGAACAGATTGAATTGGACTGTAATACGACAAATTCAAAGAAGCTCCTGTCATATCACACTGACAGCTTTAACGTTAAGTTAAAATAGTCCCTCTAAACAAAACTCAGAAAGCAATAATTTGATCCAGATTGAGGCATACGATTCAATACCGATAACCAAGCTGTAGCAAGCACTCCAAAATATAGAACTAGATCCACAAATGATAAGAGTGATTAAAGAACAATATAGCATGTCGGAAACATTATCTCAACCAGTGGAACCGACAAAAGGACGTCGCCAGAGCTGCTCCCTCTCTCCAGTATTGTTCAATATATTGCAATGGCTACTGTAGCACCACTTTGAGCTTGTCAAAAATATAGCAATGGTTCTACTTTAATAATCGGTATTTAAAATTAATTATATTATATAAGCCACTGGTTGCAATATTATTAAAGTAATATTGAACATGATTAAAATGTAATTCTCTTTCTCATTTAATCAAAATAATATGGTAGTATGCCCTTTTGTATTTTAGTCGCCTGAAAATTAAATATAATTAAAAGCTAGCTCGTAAAGCAAGAAAACTCTTTGGTCCCAGGTGGATTCCCCTAATAAATTTATCTAGTGCGCCACTGGCAACAAATTTAGTTCAACTGCGCAATTGCTGAAATGTAATGCTGTCAAAATTATCACAGTTCGGTTTTATTTGCAGCCTGCGTTGTGATTTGATTTTTAATAAGTAGAGTTTATGAACATTCGTCAAGATAGCTATTTGAATTTTGTCGAGCTCTTGGCGGCATTAATTATCTTTTGTTTCGGAAAATAACGCGGGCAAGCTTAAGCAATTGTTTTGGAAAAGCGTCTTTTTACTCGCATAACCTCAAACTTGAAATCCACTTGATATGCGAAGAGCACCTTCTTTGTGGCCGTGAAATATTTGTATTTTGCTCAGTAATGACTCCTTTATGATGCACGTAGCGTTTCCGTGTCTAACAGCGTTAATTTTAGGGTAAATGGGTACCTAGTATCTGCCGTAAACTTCGGCTGGCTGGAACGACGCCGTTGATGTTGTGGCGCTGCTATGGGCCCCCTTGTAATGAAACCTCTCGTAGACGGTCGTACAAAGCTGCCCTACACCCTGGAATGCAGACCTCGTAGCTCCAATGATTCGCTTGCTTGCACGCAGACTTGAAAATCTTGAGCTGAATCGGCTGCGACCTTTCCGGAACGGGGCCCCTCGTGAACCTTCTTACTTTTGGTGTCGGATTTTGTTGCAAATAATACCACACAAACTGGATAATGCACTGATTAAAACGGTATACTTTTTATATTAAAATAATCTGGTTTATTATGAAAAATTCAATTTTAAATAGGAGCACAATTTACAGCATCAATCTAATTAATTTATTCATTTGTTCTCTCTAAAATCCGTTATAAACAATTGATAACTATAACTAAATAAAACGAATATTAACCAAAGTCAATTACAATACTTTTTTACATAAAATTATTTACAAATAAACATTTTTTTAATTGCCTAAAACTAAAAATCATGTCTGTTCATTTTAATCATTAATGTCTTATTGCGCACACTTGCACGTTTTATAATCACTTAATTTGTCTCACACGCGTGATTGCATTGATTAGTTTTAAGAGTGCTTATATACCTCCTGCTACGCGCTCGTTTGTAAATTACACACACGTATATTGATTACGATCTTATCCCACATGTATATTAAATAACTATTATCTGCTCCAGTGGGATAAGTAAATAATTACGTCACTCATTAGACACTACTTCTATTAGGTAATGAATCTCATTGCACCACTCAGTTATGTAATGGTTTTATTACCTAACTGAGTGGTGTAATGGCTTCATTGCCTAACTGAAATAGTGTCAAATGAATGACATAATGGCTTTTGCCTACTAAAAATTTTTGAAAATGGCATCTGACATTTCTCTCAATGCATTTTTCTCAATTGTGGGCAGTTGTAGATAACAATTTGTAGAACAAATGTGTGCTAATGCATCATTAATATACTTGTGTGCTTATATAACTCGTGCTACACACTCGTTTGTAACTTACACACATGTATATTAGTGATGATCTTATCCCAATTGTATATTAAATAACTATAATCTACTCCAGTGGTATAAGTTACTAATTACGCCACTCATTTGACACTAGTTCCGTTACGTAATGAAGCTCATTACCTAACTGGGTGGTGTAATGGCTTCATTACCTAGCTGAGTGGTGTAATGGCTTCATTGCCTAGCTGAAATAGTGACAAATGAATAACATAATAGCATTTGCCTACTAAACATTTTTGAAAATGACAGATCTGACATTTCTCGTAATACACTTTTCTCAATTTTGGGCAGTTGTAGATAAAATTTTGTACAATACATGTGTGATAATGCATAATTAATATACTTGTGTGCTTATATAACTTGTGCTACGCACTCGTTTGTAACTTACACACACGTATATTAATGATGATCTTATCCCACTTGTATAGTAAATAACTATTATCTACTTATAGTACATTTTTATGTCAGTTTTACACTTATCAAATATTAATATAAATTGCTCATAAGAATACACGACTGTTTTAATTGAATTTGAGGACAATTAGAACGAGCTTGTGCTGAAATTCCCGACATTTTAAATGAGTTTGAAGTCGCACTAATAATTTTACACAATCAGTAGGACACACTAGATTAGTTTTATCTAAACATATTTTACAAAGCATGGCTTTGTTGCATTATCCTATAATCTGGTTTATTCAATTAAACTCTGTTTTGTGTTTAGTCATCTCATATGTTTGTGAAAAAAGGCTCTTGAACGAGTAAATCATTGTATTTATATTAACAGGCAATCAGCGTACATCTATGTCTGCTATATCATTTCTGGGCGAGATAATTAATTAGAAGCAAAACCAAAACGTTTATCGTAATGCTTCGCTAGTTTTAGTGATAACATCTTAATTTCTTGTATATTGAGAAGAGGCGTTGATAAGGCTTGCTGATTATAAGACCACTTCAATTTTCATTAAACTTCAAAATTACTTGAAGCGGGCAAATAAATATCATGGTAAAGGCTAGTAAGTGGCTGGTGCAAGTGCAAATCAATTGAAGTATCTATCGATAATAGTTATTTACTATATAAGTGGGATAAGAGCATCATTAATGACTCGTTATCACACACGTACTGTACAAAATTTTATCTACTCCAGTGGTATAAGTAACTCATTACGTCACTCATTTGACACTATTTCCGTTAGGTAATGAAGCTTATTACACCATTCAGTTATGTAATGGCTTCAATGCCTAACTGAGTATTGTAATGGCTTTATTACCTAACTGAAATAGTGTCAAATGAATGACATAATGTCATTTATTCTTCTTAACATGGATTTTCGGCTTAGACCGCGTAGTATTTGTATATGAACACCCAGCATTTTCTGGCTTAATGTGCCTTGCACCTTGTGAAGTCGAGCAAAAACCCGCGCGATGGTTATGCTCTTTGGTGGCTCTTATATCTTATATTATAAGAGCCGATGCCGTCCGTAAGCACTGGCGCGCGCACACTCAGCCTGAAGGGCCTGCATACTAGCAAGTGGTGCGCACGCACGAATGGCGAGGCCGCATTTGTATTGTTAACGCTGGCAAGGCCGGACGTCGGCTGGCCACCCGCCTAAGCAAGCATTTTTATTGTTAACCGTTTCTTTACGCTGGCCGGTCCAGACGTAGACTGGCCACGGGTTCTAGTATCAAGATACTCGAACACGAGCCACCAAAGAGCATAACCATTGCGCGGGTTAAGCCAGAAAATGCTGGGTGTTCATATACAAATACTACGCGGTCTAAGCCGAAATTCCATGTTAAGAAGAATAATTCGAGTAACAGCGAAAGCCTTAAACAGTATATAATGTCATTTGCCTACTAAAATATTTTTGAAAATGACAGATCTTTGCTCCGTCTCTAGTTTTCTAATTCGTTTATTTAAAAAAATTAAATAGTCTTCATGTTTCCAAATTCGACTGCAAACGAATGTAACTGTTAACCATACCATAGAATTTATGAAGACTATAGGTATATTTGATTTTAGAAATCTGTAAATATGTTTGCTGTTATTGAGGATAAACTGTTATACATTATACATTTTATATTGTATTGTAACTTGCTCGTGTTATTGTAAAAATAAAATATTTGATTATACTCATTTCCGGCATTAACTTATCCTAAGCGTTTACAGCCGTTGTTATATTCTTTTCGGCCATTTAGGACGTTGAAACTGGTGTACTGCTACACTATTACTACTAGTGGTTGTGATTTTGTTTATTACTTATCAAGACCTTTCTGAATTGGAGATATATTAGTGCAATAATAATTATTCCAACATTCTCTACTGTTTCAGGTGAATTGTGCAAGCTGCTAGGAATTGTCGTACCTTTGACCGAATGCAAAGAAGCCTGCGAGGTCCTTGCTGGTCCACTCCTCACCTGCCCATCTGGAACTCAATGTTGTCTTCTTGGAAAGAAGGTCGGAGAATAATTTAAACTCAACTCAAAATTTATGTAATTCGCAATGAAAAACCCAAAACATTATACATACACATTTCAATTCAAGTACTATTAGACTGTTAGAATAAGTATCAATATCAGCTCTTCAATAAAACCACAAATTAATTAAACATATTTTTTATTTAGTGTAAATGAATGCAAAGTTATAACTGTGTCAACAATGATAGGAAAAATACAAACATTAGCCACTGCAAATAAAATGCCAAAAAAGTATTGAAGGAAACGAAACAAGCAATTTAAGGATGATTTCAAAGTTAAATGAAAAAACGCAAAACTCTCATAAAAACGGAAATTACTGGAAATGTTAACGTTACATTTCGGAGAAATGTCAAGTTTGGTTTGTAATTAAATTTTTACACTGTTAGAAAAAAGCATTCTCACGGCTTGCTCTAAATCATGTGAAAATCATACAGACTATATGTTTATTTAATTGTTTCTCTTAGAATTGCAGCTACTCTCATCAAGGTTTGTTAGTAAGTAATTTAATTTTGGAAGAAGCAAAAACTTGAAATGATTAGGTATGTTTCTCTATCGAGCTAATAATATTTATTCGATTATTCCACAATATTGTAAACTGGAGTAAAACTTTATATTTTTACAAATAAAAGCATGGAATTTATTATATGGTTATTAGTCATTTAAATGTTGTATTTTGCAAATACGTAGGTGCCAATCTAGTGTGTTCTTCAACATCAATTTAAATATGGTTTGAAATTGACACTATTTCTATTTGTATTCTAAATATTTGAATTAATCTAGTCATACACTTAGTTCGATAGCTACAAGTAGAGATGCGAGTGTGAGTGAGCATTCATTCACGTTCACGCACGCTCACTTTCACGGCGTGACCATCCTCTCAAGACGTGACCCGCACCTTTCATTTGAAAATTCAAATTCGGAAGAATGATCAAATTTAAAACAAATGAAGGATCCGCAACAGAACAAAAAACTGTAAAATAAAATATGCTTTGCAAGTCAAATAGTTTACGTGATATGTTGTACATACAAAAGGAAATAACTCAAAATTGACTACAATAACTTACAAGGAATAAATACTGATTGCTCTCAATCGTCTTCAAAGATTACTTTTAATAACAAAAGCTCTCATTGGTATTTACGTTTCCCTTACTGAGTAGAAGACGGTATATGCTGCTAGACAATACTTTTAATGCCTAGCTTTAAAAGTAGTTTTGCGCCTGAGGAACTAAAAGTAAGTTCTACTTTGTCGTCTATAGACGCAGACATGCAATCGACTGTAGACACAACATTCACAACACAACACAGGTGCGAAGTTTCGTCGCTGCAGGCTGCCACACCGACGTACAATAACTTCTAGCTCCAGCTCTAGATCTTTCACATGGCGTTCAGCGGGGGGCGGGGCATCCTGTAGTCTTTTATTCGTTACTGAATATTTAAAGTGAAATTAACGTGACTATTCAATTCACCTGTCATCTGTCAAAAAGTGACCAATGAAAATCCAGAATTCTGACGTTTCTTGACCAATCAAAAAAATATCAGCGGATATATCTTCCTAGAAGGTATTCAAGTGACTATTTTTAACAAATGCGATTTTTATTAGAAAAAGTCAATATTAGTGTTCTGTTACTATAGAAATTGCGTAGTTTGTTGCTAGATTTACTGAAAACTAATTTGAAAAAGTAGTTTGGTTCATTAAATAGTCCCTCGAATACCATTCTTAGTCACAGTTAAGTAGATTATTTTTGCGGTGGTATCACTACTCGTGTCCATTGCGCTTGGGATTAGGACTCGTGCTAGAGCACTCGTCTTAATCGTACCAAAGCGCAATGGACATTCGTGACACCACCGCAAAAATAGTCGACATAACTTTGACTACTCATGGTATTATAAGTGAAAGTTGAATCACGCCTTGGAAATATTCGCTAGTCACTTTTACATGAAAATCTAGTGTTTCACATTTATACATGAAATCCAATAGAATAGTATATGAAACGTGTTAAAAAAGTGGTTTTACTGAACTGGGTAACGCTCGTACTCACACCAGCCATACTTGTTGAGTAAAACTTTACTCTTCTAAACGTATTGTTTAAAGTTCAGGTGCGGATTATTTCAATGCTGAATTGAAATTAACAGGAATACAAATTTACAGATCGGATGCGGGTTATTTTAATTATGAATTAAAATCGAATGTATTGAAATCAAAAATGGACAGCTTCGAGTCGAGACTCGAATGTTTCGGTAGTTGTCTACAGGGCGAGAATTGAATCTCGGGGCTTCTAATGCCAAAATCATTAATGGGATTATTGGACCTAATTAATAACGGGATTATTTACAGGGAAACCCTTTGGGCTAACGTAGTGGGTCCCCTAGCGGAGCCTTCCACTTCAAGCGAGCTCTGGGTTTATTAATCAGGAAATTTCTGGCACGCAAAGTGGGTTTTCTAGTGAAATCTTCCACTTCGAACGAGCCCCGGGATTGTTAATCAAATAAGTTTTAAATACGCAAAGTGGGTTTTCTACCGAAATCTTCCACTTCAAACGTACTCTGGGAGAATTAACAGGAAGTTCGCAAAGTGGGTTTTCTAGCAGAAATCGTCCACTTCTAACGAACTCTAGGTCGGGTCTACCAGCGGGTATCGGAAGGAAATCAGGATCGGGAACTGGAGTCGGACTGGGGAAATCGGTCTGGAGAATCTCTGGGAAAATCTGCTAGAATCTCGTGGCGACTGAACGGTGCAGCTCCTTTTATGTGCCCTGGGAAAGTTCTCAAGTGGGGATAGCAAGTGGGGATAGCGGCGCGCGACTCGACTCGGTACTACCTTGTTATCTCTGGACGTGACGTCGGTCCCTGCGCGCTTATCATCACGGGCAAAATATAACTTGAGATAACGCGAGACTGGGCGATGCGTAAATTAAACACATTTTTATTGTGTAACTATAATTTACGCGGAGGCTAGCGTTACACGTTTACCATCATAGGGGCGCCAGCTTTGTATGTGGTGGTTCCAATGGTTATCTTATGTCTTTCATTATGGCCGGGCCACTTCCATTTTAATTTCGCTGCATATTCTACCGCATTGGTAGCTTTGGTTGTTTCTCTGATCCAAGTGTTTCTCTTGTGGTCTTTTAGTGTTACACCGGTCATTTTTCTTTCCATACTTAGTTGTGTTTTCTGCAGCTTGTCAAGATTAGCTTTTGTGAATGTCCACGTTTGTGCCGCATAAGTTAGAACTGGAAGAACACAGCTGTTGAATACTTTAGTTCGAAACTTCATTGGTGTGTTTTTATTTGTGAGAATAAATGTCATTTTCCCAAAAGCCATCCACGCCAAGCGTATTCTCCTGCTTATCTCCGTTGTTTGGTTTTCTTTAGTAAGTTTAACGGATTGTCCCAGGTATATATACTCTTCGACCATTTCTAGAGGAGTTAATTCTATTGACAATTGCCTATTATTATTAGTGTTTGTCATCGTTTTTGTTTTATTTAAGTTTACCTTAAGGCTTTTAAGTTTTGATGCTGCGTTTAATTCGTTTAACATTTTTTGTAGATCTTCAAATGTGTCAGCTATTAAGACAACGTCGTCTGCAAATCTTAAATGATTGAGTCTTAGTCCGTTTATTTTGACACCTATTTTGTCCTACTCGAACTGTTTAAATATGTCCTCTAACGCTAATGTGAACAGTTTCGGCGATATGATATAGCCTTGTCTAACTCCCTTGGATATTTAAATCGGGTTTGTCTCTAGAGATGGGTCTATTTTTATTGTCATTGTTGCCTTTTTATAGATGTTCATTAATAATGTTCTGTATCTATGATCAATTCTACAGTTTATTAGACTTTCTTCTATTGCCCAGAACTCAATACTGTCGAATGCTTTTTCATAATCGACAAACGCAAAGTATAGTGGGAAGTTATATTCGTTAGCTTTTTCAATAAGTATTTTTATTGTTAAGAGATGGTCTATTGCCCTAAACCTCTTTCTAAATCCGGCCTGTTCAACTGGTTGGTAATCGTCTAGCTTTCCTGTTAATCGTTTTGTGATGATTTTTGTTAAAAGCTTATACAGTTGGGATAATAGAGAGATTGGCCTATAATTTTCCAGACTATATAAGTCCCCTTTTTTGAATATTGATATTGTTAAGGAGTCGTACCAATCCTTCGGTATATCTCCTTCAAAAAGACACTTGTTCAACAAAACTTTTAGACATTTGACCACTTCCTCTCCCGCGTCTTTAATGAGTTGCAGTAGTATATTGTCTTTACCCGGAGCTTTATTCCGCTTCATTTTTGCGACTGCTTTAGTAACTTCTTCTTCTGATATTTCGGGTAGTTCTTCAGAGTTAACGTTAAGGACTTGTCGCTTTAGGACTTTTTTCGTGTTTTCATGTTGGTTCTTTGTTTTATAAAGTTTTTTATAGTAGTTTTCGATTTCTGTAATCATTTCTTTTGTGTCACGTATTATTGTGTTATTTTTTAGCCCAATCATTTTCTTTCTGCCTTTTCCTTGTCTTAGGCATTTTAAGTTTTTGTTTTCCTCAATAATCTTTTCAATTCGTTCTTCTTGTTTTTTTCTTAGTTCTTCTTTTATTTGTTTTCTAATTGTTTTGTTGAGGTCAGTATACTCTACAGTGTGTCTTTTATTCTCATTTAGTAGTTGTCTTCTTTTTTTCAGCAATTCCAGTGACTTATTACTAAACCCTTTTTTTGTTGCTTTTTTCCTTTTAGCAATTTTTAACCCAGCTTCCAACATAGCATTTGTTATTGTCGTATTTATCTCATTTATTGTCATGTTTTCCAGAACGTCATATTGTATATTGGTTTTTAGAATATTTTGATATTCTTCTTTCTTTTGGTCTAGCGTTTGTGTGTCAATGTTTTTATGGTTTAGACTTCTTTTTATTTTTAAATATCGCGCCATCTTATGTTTTATGAGCACTTTTGCTCTTATTAATCTGTGATAGCTACCCGTAGAAAAGTTATTAAGTACTGTAACAGCTTGAAAAATTTCTTTCGTTTTAGTGAGAATATA
This sequence comes from Agriotes lineatus, assembly GCA_940337035.1. Lineage (NCBI taxonomy): Eukaryota > Metazoa > Arthropoda > Insecta > Coleoptera > Elateridae > Agriotes > Agriotes lineatus. The sequence goes on from CALNHX010003067.1 coordinate 70,505, forward strand.
GTCAATTTCGTTTTTCGTTCTTCCGTTTGGTGCTATCCATGTCCATTTTCTCTGGGTTTTTTTCTGGAAAAATTAATTCATTGCGTATAGTTTTTGCTCTTCTAAATATGCCATTAGTATTTCACCTCGGTTATTTGTTCTTCCATAGCCATAGTCTCCAATCTTATCTTCTAAATCTTCCTGTTTGCAACCCAATTTCGCATTGAAATCTCCCATTATTATAATATAATTGATTTTACTGTTGTTGATGGCTTCGTTAATGTGTTCGTACATTTGTTCAACTTCCTGGTCTTCGTGCGTTGAGGTAGGTGCATATATCTGAATAATTTGTAAAGAGATTTTTGGTGTGATCATTAGTATTACGGATATTACTCTTTCAAAGGTGGCTTGGCATTTGGTAACATTTCCAGCAATTCTTTTATTTATTAGGAATCCAACTCCATCGAGTGTTTCGTCATCTTTCCCTTTATAGTAAAACGTATGTCCTGATGGTAGTATAAGGCAATTTTCACCTCTTCTTTTGACTTCGGACAATCCCAATATGTCCCATTTGATTTCTGATAGTTCCTCCTCCAATTCGTGAAGTTTTCGTCTTTAGCCAAAAATCTTATGTTATATGTTGCGATATCCAATTTCGTGATGTGTCTATTTTTCTTCCTGTGGCAGCCTGAACCACTCCAGGGATTTGTAGCACCCTCTGCTTCTTGGGTTTCCTGATCGCTGCCTTGATCAGGTCCTTTGATGCTAATGGAGACTGAGGGCCTGTATTTGTTCGTGTATACTATGATAGAGAGAGAATGTAAAGGGAATTGGCCATTACTCACCACGCTGGCCGGACGGGTTGGTGAGTGTATTCTTCAGCCGCCCATTATGGGTACAGACGCTGTCGATAGCCGCTCACTCTGACTTTTTCCATTTGATGGAGACTTTTTGGCGGTCACTGTATACAGATTGGTGGCGGGTAATGTAAACAAACAAAATCAAATGCGCTAGAATACAGTTTATGAGCATTGTATTGTAACGTTTCGCTCCCATTTTAAATTTCCAAGTATCCCAAATTACAGTCATTTCTGCTACGACAAAATGTGGGTTATAAGCCAAAAAAATCTTCAGTTCTTAATATTAACCAAGTCAATACCTTTCTTGAAGTTGCAAGAAATGAGGAATTTATTCTCATAAAAATAAGTAACATGTGTGTCAATCTCTGAAAATAAAATTTCCAATCAAGGTTGCTTTAATTATGGGCGTAGCAGGCGCTTGCAGAAGCGATGAGCTCTGTAAAATGAGAATTGGCGTGTAATTGATAGATCGCCTCCTCGTGGTGCACCCTGGGTAACGCTAAAGATCTATCACAACAAACGAATAGCCAGACTGTCACACTACAGCATAGACCTCCTGGCAAACATTGGAAATGCAACCAAGGCAAGATTATCAAACCAACAGCTCTTCTGAGAGCTATAGAACAATCGGCCCCTCGTTGAAAATATGCCATCTCAACATTGAGGGAATAAGCCGTAGTAAATGCGAAATATTAAGCAAGATACTCAACAACCATCAAATAGACGTAGTCGCAATACATGAGACGCACACAGCCGATCACTTACAACTCAATGCCCGTGGAAAGATCCCAGGATACAAACTAGCAGCGGCCATCAACCATCCTCAATATGGCGTAGCCACTTATGTTAGACACAACCTAGAGAACTACTCTATGACCCACAACTCACACGCCAATAACATATTCATCTTAGCAATCAAAGTTGACAACCATACTATCGTCAATGTATATAAACCACCAAACGAAGAATGGATAGATTCCACAATTCCTTTATTTCAACACCCAACAGTTTATACTGGCGATTTTAACAGCCATCATCACCTATGGAGATATGCCCGTAATGACCAAAACGGATTAAAACTTGTCAACTGGATGGAACAACATAATCTGCGACTAATCTTCAACGCAAAACAGAAAGGAACTTTCCGATCTGCTAGATGGAACAAAGACTCTAACCCGGACCTATCTTTTGTCACCTGTAACCAAGACCTACAACCAACACATACTGTTAGAGAGGTACTACATACTTTCCCTCACTCACAACACAGGCCAGTCCTTATCACTATCGGAATAACTATTCCTCTAATTAACTCTAACAACAAGCCACGTTGGAACTTTAAAAAGGCAAACTGGACAGCTTTTACCGAGCAGCTAGAAAACGATATTAGATGGATTAAACCAATAGCAAATAACTATTGCCGCTTTACAAAAATGATTATCTCAGTGGCCAAGAAACATATTCCCAGAGGAGTCCGGAAAACATATATCCCATGCTGGGACGAGGAATGTGAACATCTGTACCATGAATATATGACTAACAAAGACCCCGAAGTAGCAGATGAACTAATCGAATCCCTAGACAACGCAAGAACAAAGCGCTGGAAAAGTGCAGTGGAAAAGTTGGACTTCACGCATAGCAGTAGAAGTTCATGGGCTCTACTAGGACGTCTTGAAGCTAAAGAACTACCAGACTTCAAAGAAACCACTCCACACCCAAATAAAGTCGCTAATAGAATCAAAGAGCTATCCAAACCTAAAATAAAGAAGGAGATAAAAAAGGAAGTACGAAAGGAACTTATAGATATTAAAAAGAGTCACCAACAAACTCTTCCCTTTATGCGACCTTTCTCACCAGAAGAAATCGAGGCAGCAATAAATTCCATCAAATGCGGAAAAGCTGCAGGATTAGACGGTCTTTATCCCGAATTCATAGTGCATTTCGGACCAAGAACTAAATATTGGCTTAACTCTTTCTACGACAACATCATCACTACTGGCACTATCCCGCAGACTTTCAAAAGATGTAAAATCATCGCAATACTAAAGCCTGGTAAGCCTCCCAAAGCCCCAGAAAGCTATCGTCCCATAGCCCTCCTAAGTGTACTCTACAAACTACTAGAAAGACTCATTTACAACCGTATATCACAAAGAATAAATGAGGCCATCCCTTTGGAGCAGGCTGGGTTTAGACCAGGAAGAAGTTGCTCCGACCAGGTGCTAGCCCTCACCTCGTACATTGAACATGGATTCCAAAGCAACCTTAAAACATCGGCCGCTTTCATAGACCTAACTGCTGCGTACGACACAGTGTGGAAAGAGGGCCTTCTAAAGAAAGTTTTCAACGTAATCCCCTGTAAAAGCCCCCTAACAATTTTAAACGCAATGCTGAGCGGCCGCCTTTTTCAAGTGCACCTAAACGGCACTAAAAGCAAATTTCGGTCATTAAACAATGGCCTACCACAGGGATCCGTACTGGCCCCGCTACTTTTTAATGTCTACACATCGGACATGCCTGAAACAAGCTGACAAAAATTCGCTTACGCTGATGACTTAGCTTTATGCTCCCAACACCGAGACATCGCTTTAACAGAAAGGGAACTTACCGGAGACTTAGAAACCATGGACAAATATTTTTCCAAATGGGGGCTCCAACCGAATCCAAATAAGACCGAAGTTTCAACTTTTCACCTGCACAATAGATAAGCACGTTATAAACTAAATATCTCATTCAAAGGGACCCGATTGAAGCACAATGACACCCCTAAATACCTTGGGGTAATTCTAGACAGAACCCTCAGCTATAAACATCATCTAGAAAAACTATCTGCCAATTGAAAACAAGGATAAACATTATCCAGAAACTCACCAACACTAAGTGGGGAGCAAATGCAGATACGCTTAGGACATCGTCACTCGCTTTAGTTTTCTCAACAGCTGAATACTGCGCGCCGGTATGGCTTAACAGCAAACACACTCACAAAATTGACACACAGCTAAACCAAACCATGAGGCTTATATCTGGCACAGTGAAATAAACTCCAACAGAGTGGCTGCCTGTACTCTGCAATATTGTCCCGGCCGCCCTTAGACGTAAAACAGCGCTAACAAGAGAATACGACAAATGCTGCCAAAACCCTCTCCTACCTATCCACTCCTACACCAACCAAATATCACAAGACCGTTTAAGATTAAAATCCCGATTACCGCCATGGCAAACGGCAAGAATCCTAAGAGATGGCGGCCTCAGCACTGAAGAGCTATGGAGAACCGAATGGATAGAACGACATGTGCACAACTCCCACCTCGTAGACGATCCGACAAAGAAAATAGCTGGCTTCAATCTTCCCAGAAGGCAATGGACTCTGCTAAACCGGATTAGAACTGGCCACGACAGAAGCGGACAGATGATGTACCGATGGGGTTTCATCGACTCCCCCGCCTGTACGAACTGCGACTTAAGAATACAGACAGTGGAACATATCACCCAGGAATGTCCCACCACCGCGTTTAATGGTACCCTGATGGAAATCCATGAACTAACACCAATGGCACTATCATGGCTGCATAACATAAATCTTGTATTGTAATTAAGAACATATATTGTAAATGTATTATTATTGTATTACCAATGTATAAAATTCATACGAAATATATATAAATGAGAATTCATGATTTAGAGATAAAAGAGGACATTATTAGAGTAAATATACCTTATACAACAGTTTGTAATAATTGAACCAAATTGGAGACGTATCACCAAAAAGTACGTTGGTATGAGACCTGCAGACCAGTCACGGTTTTTCCTCAGTGTTCGTAATGGGCAAGTATCGAAGCAGCCGATTGGGCATAATACATTTGGGAGTATGCCTAAAAAAATTGCTTTCTTTTTAAAACTGGAAAACTCACACCTTTTTACTGGACATTGTTTTCGAAGAACCTCAGCTACTGCACTAGCTTCACACGGTGGCGGAGTTTTAGACTTGAAACGCCATGGAGGCTGGAAATCGTCAAACGTCGCCGAAGGATATGTGGAGGATACTCTCGAAACTTAAAAAAAAATTGCCAAAATGGTACAGTTGGCAGAACCACAACCAGGGCCATCTACCTTTGACATTCCGGCAATTCCACAAAGTACTGCAGCTACAAATATTTCAAATAAAGTTAATTCAGATTTGAACATACCAGTTAATAATTTAAAAACTGGAATTACCATTCAAAGTTGTACAAATTGTTCCTTTACTTTCAATTTCAATGCAGAGTTATAAATTTAGAATTATTAATAAATTACATTACATAAATCAAATTTTTCACTGTTGATTAGTCGTTTTCGAAATAAATACATAATAGTGTTTTTGTTTTTAAAAAATCGCTTTACTATTTATACCTTTAGAGGTTATGTCCACTGAGGTCAAACAGTCAAAGCAGTTTTGGTTGGATTAAAAAATAAAGCGCGGGCACGCACGGTGATTTTTAGCCTCTCCTGTCGTGAGTACGCATGCGCGAGATGTTAATTTAATTCCTTCGAATGAAGGGCCACTCACGGTGCCACTTAAGGTTTCGTACTCACCTGCATCAAAAGGATGTGAACAATCACAGAATGCATTCCTAATTCCTCGTATAAACAGACTGTAACACAAGTCATAAAGTCAATTATTCGTCAGTCCGTCAACTATCAATATGTCAGCTGTCAGAATCAGCACGCGTCAGCAGTCAGCTAATATGCGGTACAATATCTTCATAAAAATTGCATGATTTACTTTCTTACCTAGGTAACTTTCTTACCTCAGATGAGGTGAGCAATGCCTACTGTTCTAACCGGCTGGGAAAGATAGTATATTACTTTACAAGAGATGTAGATAAGATTTACATTACCGAGGACCGTTTGATACCCGAGTGAGCGAAGTGAGCAAGGTTCGAGGTAGTGTAAATCTTCCTACATCCTTTGTAAAGTACATACTTTTTTTCACTAACAATATTTCCTTATGTAAAGTAAATGATAGGTAATACCTGGCGTAAAATTATGACATTTGCTAAATTGTAGCAGCCTTATAGCGCGGTGACGTTTTGTTTGACAGTTATAAACGCACTGTGAAAAATTATTGGAAAAAATGCGTGAATACGATTGCAAATGCTGTTATGTGATCTTTGTGCTTGTATTCTGATTAAAAACGGATAATTGTACGAACGACAATGGTTTTTTTCGTGATAACCAAGTGGCAGACATGGCATATTATCAGTTGTAATACATGCGGGATGTAAGTAATTCACTTCTCTAGGGAAGTAAATACATTGTCATGGAAACTGTAACAATTTTTGTAAATGTAGCCTACATCCCTCAAACTTAACAGTGTAAGGATCATTTACAAAGAAGGTAGTAAAAAATAGTATATTACTTTACAAGGAATGTAGGTAAGATTTACACTACCGAGGACCGTTTGATGCCTGAGTGAGCGAAGCGAACGAGGGTGCATGGTACGAGGTGGTGTAAATCTTCCTACATCCTTTGTAAAGTACATAATTTTTATTCATTACCAATATTTCCTTATGTAAAGTAAATGGTAGGTAATACCTGGCTTAAAATTATGACATTTGCTAAATTGTAGTAGCCTTATAATGCTGTGACGTTTTGTTTGACAGTTATAAACGCACTGTGAAAAATTATTGGAAAAAATGCGTGAATACGATTGCAAATGCTTTTATGTGATCTTTGTGTTTGTATTCTGATTAAAAATTGATAATAGTACGAACGACAATGGTTTTTTTTCGTGTTAACCAAGTGGCAGACATGGCATCTTATCAGTTGTAATACATGCGGGATGTAAGTAATTCACTTCTCTAGGGAAGTAAGTACATTGTCATGGAAACTGTAACAATTTTTGTAAATGTAGCCTACATCCCTCAAACTTGACAGTGTAAGGATCATTTACAAAGAAGGTAGTAAAAAATAGTATATTACTTTACAAGGAATGTAGGTAAGATTTGCACTACCGATAACCGTTTGATGCCTGAGTGAGCGAAGCGAACGAGGGTAGCAAGGTACGAGGTGGTGTAAATCTTCCTACATCCTGTGTAAAGTACATAATTTTTTTTCACTACCAATATTTCTTTTTGTATAGTAAATGGTAGGTAATACCTGGCGTAAAATTATGACATTTGCTAAATTGTAGTAGCCTTATAGCGCTGTGACGTTTTGTTTAACAGTTACAAACGCACTGTGAAAAATTGTTGGAAAAAATGTGGGAATACGATAGCGAATGCTGTTTTGTGGGCTATGTGATTGTATTCTGATTGAAAAGGGATAATAGGACGAACGATAATGGTTTTCTTTGTGTTAACCAAGTGGCAGACATGGCATCTTATCAGTTGTATTGCATGCGGGATGTAAGTAATTCACCTCTCTAGGGAAGTAAGTACATTGTCAAGGAAACCGTAACAATTTTTGTAAATGTTTCCTACATCCCTCAAGGATGTGTGTAAGGATCACTTACAAATATGGTAGTAAAAAAATATTTTTCCTTAGCTGATATCCAAATATCGACCGCAGGTGGAGGTGAAACAGATAATTGCCATAAGCAAGATATTATAAATGAAACAACACCCAGCAATACAACATAATGCTAAGGGAATTCATTCACAGGTTTGCTTAACTTCAATCATCGTTTTATTGGTAGGATGCACAAATAAGATAAAGTAATTTATCTGCAAACCATAACTTACCTTAGACGAATATTAGCAGTATTAGTTTTTATCCAAACAGAGCTTTAGCAACGGTACCCGAGACATTTATAGTTATCTATATGCCAAGGGCATTATCAAGATGTATCTGCCCACGCGAAGGTGACAACTTTACAAGGTCGAAGACCTCTGGGGTATAAACATCAAGTAATGCTCGCTGAACATTCACCGTTCTATTTTCCACTTTGTACACATAATTAAATAAATTGGAAAGCTTGAAGAGCAGTCCCTAACGCCCTAGGTAAACAGAGGGCATAATAATTACGCCTGTCGATTATAAGAGGGCGTCATGGACTGCATTATATCTGTCGTTTCTATCACCGATATAAAAAACAAACGGAACGGAAAATAAAAGCATTAAAATACTATGAAATATTTAATTTGTTAGAAGGTAGTTTGATATTACACTCAATTTGTTTTCACTTTGAGTTGACGGTTGGAATTTCCATATTAAGGACGACTGATGAACGCATAAATCAATTCACCCCTTTAGACCAAAATTGTCAGGAGTAGTAGAATCAAATTCTTTATGAAACAATGGAACCATAGTTTCGAAGACAAACAGTATTGAGCAATAGTAGATTATGCAATAAGGGAGAGAAATGCGTTATTTTGCTGAGGTGCAATTTCTGACTCGAGGGCGAAGCCCGTGAGTCAGAAATTGCACTGAAGCAAAATAGCATTCTCTCCGAGTTGCATATACTATTTTTTTCACGTTGCAGGAAGATTAAAAACGAAAAACCCGTTTTTTTAAACGTCATTTATTGACATTTTAGTTAAAATTATTTTAAAATTAGTAACCTATGGGAAATTTTAAAGTTGGTGGCACTGTAAGTCATTATGACAAGAGCTCACAATTATGTCAAATTCGAGGTTAGCAGGTTAGTTTTTGCGTCAGTTTGTGTCAAAACTGACGCAAAACCTAACCTGATAACCTCGAATTTGGCATAATTGTTGTGTCAGTCATAATGAAAACTCCCTAGGGAAATTTTTGTCTTATTTAGTCTCTAGGGAGCAAATGTCCTACCTCTGTCACAATTTTGATGCTATAGAAACGGACTTCTACTCCCGGCCGTGGAAAAACGTGTTTTATTCACAACAATTTATTTTTTCCACGACAGGGAGTCCGTTTCTATAGCTTCAAAATTGTGACAGAAGTAAAATATTTACTCCCTAGAAACTAAAGAAGACACACATTTCCCTAGGGAGTTTTCATTATGACACAACAATTATGTCAAATGACAAGAGCTCACAACATTTCAAATTCGAGGTTATCAGGTTAGGTTTTGCGTCAGTTTTGACACAAACTGACGCAAAACCTAACCTGCTAACCTCGAATTTGACATAATTGTGAGCTCTTGTCATAATGACTTACAGTGCCACCAACTTTAAAATTTACCACAGGCTACTAATTTTAAAATAATTGTAACTAAAATGTCAAGAAATGACGTTTAAAAAACTGCTTTTTCGTTTTAAATCTTCCTGAAACGTGAAAAAAATATGTTAAGCCATTTTGCAGCCTTAGGCAATCAAGTAGCGTAGCTAAACCCTCAGCACAGTCTGTCTGTATCTCAAATCGGAGGTCAGCACTTTCAATTTCATTTAGCAAATATTCACAAATACCAGCTCTGTTCTTTCCCATTTAAATCCGAACACCCTGTGTATGGGCGTAGCGGTCTCGCTGCAACCATTTTCAGTTCACCCTTTATATAACGCGTGCCCATCTAAGGCGCGAGGAACTGGATTGAACCGGCGAAGACGCCGCGTCGTTAGTGGTTGTTGCTCGGCGGGGGAAAAGCACCCGGCTACTTGCAGACGCGAGTTCCGGCAAAACTGCAGACAAGAGAGGTTGTGTGTTGTGCGAGTGGCAGTCATCACTTCAAGGCGTGGGTGCGATGGGCTTTGCGAGTCCGATTCTGCTTCTGTAAGTAAGGGGTCTTCCCCTTTAACTCGATGATCTATCCAGCAGGACGTATTGGACCTCCTTTTGCTGCCGTCGTTGTGCTCGTAGGAGTGCTTTCCATGGCCGCCATATTTAGCGGATCCTAGTCCGTTTACCACAAATGCCGTATCGCGGCTGATTCAACGCCACGGACTGCCGCCTACTACCAACCGATTGCACGCCATTCTCAGGGACCGTCTGCGGAATAAGGTACTTGTAAACGAAACCTTTTATACCTATTAGCTGTTGCTCATGCGAGCGAGGTTGTGTTTGTGCTCATTTTGCGTGGGCGAATTGAGGCCCGCTTTGCTTGCTCATTACGGCTCTGTGTGGTGATCCGAGGCACGCGATGCCTTACGACGTTACTTTGCGAGCCTCCCAGTAATTGCATGTGCGCGAGCTTTGTGTTGAACCGCCTAAATAGCTAAGGAACTCTTCGCATACGTTTTGTGATGCGGTCTTGCTAGCTTTCAGTTCAGTAAATTAGTGTGCGAGGGCTTTGTGCCTTGCTTATCGGGTGTTAAACTAATTCAGCGACTGCCTGAGCGACGTAGCATTGGCTGGCATATATTCCAAATTCGCATACTTTTGCGAGGCTATGTTAGCCCCTTTTTTTGGCCGAATACTGCAGTCACGCTGCCCCCTTTGCCTAGTGAGTTAGGTCTTCAACTAATTCGTCGCACATCTGTGCGGCGCCGTGTTTTGCCAACAGCTACGCTGCTCCCGTCGCCTTGCAGGCTGGCGCATGCTTTGTTATCGTGAACTAGCGCTCCCTTTTTTTTTGGGGCGCATATTTCTAACTGTTCTTTATTATGACAAGTGACGAACCCACTGCGGCCAGTCACATATTGTGTTGTTCATTAGCATTAGCGCGTCCATCAACTGATGCATAGTTAAGAAGTAACATAAGTTTGGCGGCACGATTTGCTGCCCGAATGTAGAAATCGACCAATAGACGCATATCTAATTAAGGGACGTATTATTCTTGTTCGCCTTGTGCATGCTTTGTTTCAGATAGCACCCTTCAGTGTAAAGATTGGTGTACGACGGGACTTGAGAGATCGGAGCGTGCAGGTAGGTTTGGTCGTTGCGCAGCCGCGGCCAAAAGGTCCCAATATTGCAATCCCAGTATTTTCAGTCACGAAATTGTTGTCCGAGTTTACAGCTCCCGAGTACCCTTATCGACGGAGTATCTCGAATACTTCGCCACCGTTGACCGTCCATGCCCGGTTATTCGGTCACACCTTTACTACAGGCTTGGTGGCGCCCTTATAATTTTGACGTACCCTGTATATGTCTTAGCACGCTTGCCAAGCGACGCACCATTTGAACCATGCCCGACTCCCTGAGCGCTTCAGCCGAAGCCTATAGTCTGTTTTAACGAATCTCAGGGCAAGTGTGCCAGTTTTCCAGGACTGATCCAGTCGTGCGATGCTCACCTTGGGTGGGTGTCGTTAAGTCGTTTTGATACCGTAACAAATAGTATATGCAACTCGGAGAGAATGCTATTTTGAATCAGTGCAATTTCTGACTCTTGGGCTTCGCCCTCGGGTCAGAAATTGCACCTCAGCAAAATAATGCATAATCGGCTATAATAAGGTCATTGCTAACTTTTAAATAGTTTAAAAATAAGCCATTACCAACTTTTACTGCTCACCCCGGGCGGAAAATAGATTACCATGACAGCGGATGGAAATCTGTTCTTCTTGGGTGAAAATTACAGTTCAACATTTCCATCTCTTGGTCGGAAGGTTACAATTCTGTCAATTCTCAAAAACATCAAATGTCAGTCACAACATAAAATTTTCCAATGAAGTGGTTGTCAATAAAATAGTATACATACCACCGTGAATAGTTCCATTCGTGTCTCGAAATAAAGTTAACTTCGACGCTTTGCGTCTCGGTTAGCTACTTAATCTCTGAACAATCATGAACCACTTTTCGGTATGTAATGTACTATTACCTTCAACTGTCAAATAATACGTGCATTATACATATATCTAACTCTAATTCGAAGTTAAATATCGATTGACAAATTTTACTCACACTATTATGAAGTTGAATGATTACAACACTCGCCTTCGGCTTGTATGTAAACTCCATCCTCGTGTAATATAATCAGAAGTAATACTATAAGTACTTCGATATTATCGGGTTATATGTCGATAACTTGTTGCACAATAATAAAAGAGTGTCAGTTTGACAGGTTAAATAGTCCGACCGCGTCAGCGGGAGGATTATTCTGTCAAACTGACACGATTTGTTATTGTGCAGGAAGTTTGAGACGTATAACCTGTTCGAAGTACGCATTGTATTCGATTTGATTATTTTGTGAGTAAATTTTAATATTAGGAACAAATAAATATTTTATTGGCAGCTCGATTTGTTTGAATTAACCTAGCTGAAAGTCATCTCCATGAAAATAACATCAAGTAGACAAAAGTTATGTATTGCGTTGCCTAGTGAAGTTACTATAGTATAATCGATTTTGTATAATCGAAATTATACAAGATAACTTAACTAAATCCAGCCTTTTGGTTGGTTGAAATCTCTACGAATAAAATAATCTACAATATATGCTTGTTAAATAAAATACTATTATATATCGTGTTATGTGTATTTTTTATATGTATTATTATTTATTACTATACATTTCGATACCGTCTTTTTGTACGTATTGTATATTGATGTGTACAAGTTAAATGTTTTGAAAATGTTTCATCTTTCTTGATTCTTTGAAGTGCATAAATTTATTGGTCTCTCTGATTTCAGCTTCTAATACCGATTGTCGCTTCTTACTTTACTGACAAGATACAAAAGAAAAAAACAATAAATGCTGCTGCTTTTCTATGACTTTGTTCTGTATTTAAAAGATAAAGGAAGTATTGCAACCGAGAAAAAAATCATTTTATAAGGTTTCGCCAGATCCTCACGTTTTAGGGTCTCTAGATGACGAAGCAACATGTTTTCTCAATTTCGTCTGTCTGCCTATCCGTCGGTCTTTCTCTCCGTTTACCTGCTGGCGGTATAGCTCAAATACCATTTGTTGGAGGAAAAGGATATTTTCCATGCAGATTATATGTCTATCTGGCTCGAAACAAAATATACATTCGGTCAACTACTTATAAACAGGTTAAGCACGTTAAACAAATAAAATGCTATCTATCTTTGTTTTAACTGAGACAATACGCAAGTAATAATTTTCACAAAAGTTCCGGTTTTACCCTTGACGAAAATGGGACCTAACCAAAACAGGGCAAACTTTGTAAATGAGACAGAAATTTACATCGTCTTTATAGCGCAGTCAGAGCAAATATATTTATCATGCACATATGGTCGTGGCACAGCAGTTGGTACTACGAAAGCCTCTATGCTGAGCCCGGGAGATCGAGTTAGGAGTCTACCGCCAGCATTGTTTTTTTTTAGGCAAATTACTGTAATGGGAATTATTAAGTGTTTCTTATACCTTTCCCGTATTATTAGGAATGTTAAGCTCTTTACACCTATTTTCTAAATAATTGTGAACACCCCGGATTTTGTAGTTTTCAAACTTCCACTTGCGAGGGATTTGAGGGTAAACCCTTATAATGATTTTTTTACTTCGGCGTGAAGTGATCGTCATCTTATGATGCGAACCATTTCGATGCTTATTGTTGCTTCTCTATACGTAATTGCTTGTTTTACTGGGGTTAGACGTTAGCTGCGAGTCTGCCGCCAGCCTTCCCTAGCTGAGATTATTTGCATGGCCTGCGAAGGTTGCCAAAGCTGGATTTCTTTTGATAGAAATAAATAATTGTAATCAGGTAGTATAGAAAATTCAAGAACAATTGAACAGAGTAGATTGTCATGTTGTAAACACTATATTCATAATACGGGGATCGAGTATTTATATATTTAGCTTAGGCATGAATACAATTATTATTCAAAACATTATAACTTCTAAACAAAAGAAAAGCGGATCTATTGTCTGTCTGATTTTCACATAATTCAGAGCAGGCTATGAGAATGCTTTTTAGCAGTGTACAAATTTAGTTACCAATCAAACTTGACATTCCCCAAAATTTGAGGTACATTTTTTTGTTGCTGCATAGTTTGACACTGACATTGAAGCTTGATTACCTTGATTACCTTAAACATTAAATGCCATAAAAAGCAATCAAGAAAACGAAATAAGCAATTTAAGAATGAAAGTTAAATAAAAATGGCCAACTTCTTATAAAAACAGAAATTGCCAGTTGGGCTGCAAACAAATTTTTACACTGTTAGAAAAGAGCATTTTTACGGACAGTTCTGAATCATGCGAAAATCAGACATACTATATGTTTATATAATTGTTTCTCTTAGAATTGCATCTATTCTCATCTGCCAATATTTGTTAAAAAGCTAGCAAACATCAACTATAATTTAAATTTAGGAGAAACAAAAACTCGAAACGCTTTGGAAAGCGACAAAAAAATTGAAAAGACCTCAGCAGCATATACCGCCAATACGACTAAGTAACAATACCTGGGCAAGAAGCGATCATGATAAGGCTTCTGCTTTTGCCAAGCACTTAACCGAGGTGTTTAGTCCATTTGAGTCGCAACTATCTAGAAATGAAGAAGATGAAATTCTCCAATACCTTGATGCACCCTTTCAAATGTGCCCACCTATCAAACTGTTTAAAGCAAACGAGGTCAAGACCACAATTCTGACGGATCTGAATTCTAACAAAGCCCCTGGCTATGATTTAATCACGGGAAGAGTCCTCAAAGAACTGCCGCAGAAAGGTTATATATATATCACCCACCTTTTTAATGCTGTACTAAGACTCCGGTATTTCCCTGCTCAATGGAAAATCTCAACAATCATAACAATCCTCAAACCAGGTAAAGCAAGTAACGAATTGTCATCCTACCGACCAATAAGTATACTCCCTGTATTATCCAAAGTTTTTGAAAAGCTCTTGCTTCAGAAAATAATGTTTATTGTTAAGGAGAACAACATCCTTCCCAATCATCAGTTTGGTTTCAGAAGGAAACACGCCACAATCGAGCAAATTCACAGAGTCGTAGACACAATTTTAAAAGACTTCCAAAATAAAAAATACTGCGCAGCAGTGTTCTTAGATGTTGCGCAGGCCTTTGACAAGGTCTGGCACAAAGGCTTGCTATTCAAAATCAAAAAGCTACTACCACCTGACTACTATGAGTTACTTACGTCTTACCTCACCAATCGATACTTTCTGGTTAAGTGTAGAAATTCCTATACCTCTCTATTTCCGATCAAAGCCGGTGTCCCACAAGGAAGCGTGCTGGGCCCTTTATTGTATCTTCTCTATACTGCTGACTTACCAGTCTCACCAATAATTACAGTTGCTACCTTCGCTGATGATACAGCAATCTTATCATCGCACTCCGATCCGCTTTCTGCATCCAACCAACTGCAGGCACACTTAAACAGTTTAGAACAATGGTTCAAAAAATGGCGTATTGGTATAAATGAATCCAAATCTGTCCAGGTTACTTTTACGACAAGGAGAGACACCTGCCCGCCTGTTGTACTAAATAACAAGCAAATACCACAAGATGACTCCGCCAAATATTTAGGACTTCACCTGGACAGGCGGCTTACGTGGAAAAAGCACATTTTCACAAAGAGGAAACAGCTGGGATTGTCATTCCGTAAGATGTACTGGCTCCTAGGGCGCAAGTCGCAGTTATCATTAGAAAACAAAATTCTACTATATAAAGCAATTATTAGGCCGGTTTGGACTTATGGCATACAGCTATGGGGAACAGCTAGTAGAACAAATATAGACATTATTAAACGCTTTCAATCAAAAGTGCTACGATCTCTAGTAAACGCCCCATGGTTCGTTCCGAACGAAATAATACGACAGGACTTAGGAATCTCAACAGTAGACGAAGAGATACGTAAGTGTAGTGTCCGATACCGCGATAGACTTTCTGCCCATCCAAATCTATTAGTTGAGCACCTACTGGAATCTGATGACGAAGAACCCAGGCTCAAACGTTTCAAACCGATGGATCTCCCCAACCGTTTTGTTTAATGTTCTAGTGTTATCAACCAAACTGTCTGTGTACTAGTTTTAAGGAAATTTTTATTGGAAAACTTCCTTCATGTCATATATTGTCAAACTATTTACTGAATGTTCCTTTAAGTAACAGATTGTAAATGTATCAATAAACTAAAAAAAAAAAAAAAAAAAAATTTAGAAGAAGCAAAAACTCGAAACTTTAAGGTACATTTCTCTTTCGAGTTAATTGTATTTATTTGAGAATATCCCTTATGCAAATTTAGTTGGAAATTTTCCATGGTAACGGCAAAAATTGATAATCGGAAATTTACCGGAAAATTTCCACTTATGTTACTGTCATCACAAAAAACCGTAAGCTATTAGTACTTAGATATTAGTTTCGTAATGCTTTCTTTACTGTGTTTCTTCATTCGTGATATTCTTTATCAAAATATAACGCGTGCTTAAAAAATTTCCCTATGGAAATATTTGGAAATATGTTATGCAGCTATTTTTTTTACAAAAGCAATCGTGCATGCCTCCAAGAAGAAATCCCTCCTCCGGAGTCGGGATTTTTTCAGTTGGCATGCACTCATGCACTTATTGTAAAACTAGCTGCAGAACATATTTCCATATATTTCCGGAAATTTTTCAACCACTTGTTATATTTCTACTGATTATTCCACAATATTGTAAATTGAAATAAAGCTTAATATTTTTACAAATAAAAGCATGGAATGCATTATGTGGTTATTGGCAATTTAAACGTTATATTTACTTATTCACCAGCCTGTGTTTTCTTCAACATCAATTACAGATTATGATTTGAAATTAATGTAAACACTTGACATTATTTTTATCTGCATTCTAAATATTTCATATAAATATAAGTGCCTCAAAATTAATCTAATCAAACACTTAGTTCGATAGCTACAAGTATATAAAGACCGAATCGTTATATCAAAACTAGAATTACAGTTTCTATCAAATCAAACAACATGAAAGTAATAATTGCTTTATTCCTCGTTCTTGCCGTTGTCGCAGTTGCACAAGGTAAGAATTTCTCTAATATTTTTGCTGTGGCACTAGTATCGTAATACGCGTATTTAAAAAGAATAGTTTTTATACAAAGTGTGTATAAATAGACGAAAGGGCTATACGTGGTCATACAAGTCGAAAATCTTAATACTAAAATGTTGGATTGGTCTTCATGAGCCCTCACGAGCGGTAGATAATAGTACATTGTGTATCTAGGACGAAAAGCGTAACATTTCCAGACGACTGTGAATATTGTACAACACAAGAGTCTTGGAATGTTGCTTTTTGTCCAAGATACACATAAAAATTTTTGGGCGATCGATACGAGTAATTACAAAAAAATTGGAAATAGTACTCGAATATTCCCTGCCTAGGCCGGGAATGTTATTCCTGTACAGTTTTATTGTAAATTACCTAGCAACGGCTGGTGTAATGGAATCTTTGACTTCGCTCAACGAAATTTTGTCAATAATGTGCCAGTTCTAGTACGGTTGGCGGAAAAAACATGTTTTTTGGGTTAAGGTGTGTTTCCTGTTTCAAATATGTGAAAGTATCTTTAAGCAAGTAGTTATAAATGTAAAAGTATAGCTCCATGCAATATTACAAAAATATAAAAGTTTTATGAAACTGTGTTATCACCAAAGTTTATTTCATCTTAGTACACACGGTTTCATCAAAGTAAGCCGATATTTTTGAAATGTTGCATGGAGCCATAATTTTACATACTTTCACATATTTGAAATAGAAAAAGTACTTTACCTAAATAAAAATGTTTGTATCGAATGAAGACCAATCGAACATTTCAGTAATAAGATTTTCAAATCACAATTTTATGACTAACATTACCACGTGTAGTTCTTTTGCCAATTTTACACACCCTGCATTTCAAACCGTTGGGTGAACATATTCGACTACAAACTATTGTAGCTTTTAACCATATCACAGAATTTGCGAGACTATATGAGTAAAATTAATTATATATAGATCTGTATATCTATTGTTTGCAGTAATTAAAGGTATATTGTTTATATAATTTATTTATATTGTAATATACTAGTATTACTGTCAAAATGAAATATTTAGTCTATCTGCAGTATTAATTTACTTTATCGTTTGTAGCTTTTTTGGATGTTTTTAGATATTTTTAGCGTTGTCGCTGGTGTATTATTGCTATTAGCGCTTTTTTTTTATCATAATCGTCATTATAATATTGAATATTACATTTAATATTGCACGAGTACACAATACCCTAACCTAATTTCTTCCATTACTTCTTAAGTTTTTTGCGTGAAAATACATATTGCATCAAAAGGTAATCCAACATTCTCT
Organism: Agriotes lineatus; assembly: GCA_940337035.1. NCBI lineage: Eukaryota > Metazoa > Arthropoda > Insecta > Coleoptera > Elateridae > Agriotes > Agriotes lineatus. The sequence continues at coordinate 88,406 of CALNHX010003067.1, forward strand.
ACTGTTTCAGGTGAATTGTGCAAGCTGCTAGGCATAACCGTACCTTTGACCGAATGCAAAGACGCTTGCGAAGTAATTGGTGGCCCACTCCTCACTTGCCCATCTGGACTCCAATGTTGTATTCTTGGCAAGAAAGCCGGAGAATAATTTAAACTTATCTGAAAATTCATAAAATGAACAATACATAACTTATAACAGACACATTTCAGTTCAAGCAGTATTAGATTGTTAGATTAAGTACCTGTATCATCACCTCAATAAAACTATAAACTAAACGTGTTTATTCACAACCATAGGTATATGTAATAAGATGATAACTGACTTTTAAAAGGTTGGAAAATGAGCCATTATCAACCTTTAAACTATCCAACCGGTCGGAAATGTGGTTTCCGTGGCAGCAGTTGGAAAGTAATCAATTGAGGACCGCTGTCTAAGTAGGGACACTGGAAATGTCGTTCATCCATTCATGCCCGCCATAGCTTATCGAATATAATATAATAATACTTTTTCCAACTATCGTTTAGAATAAATTGGTTCAGAATAAAATAGTATACATACCACGGTGAAAAGTTTTATTTCTGTTTGGAGATAAAGTTAACCTCGACGCTTCTCGTCTCCGTAACTACTTAATCTCTCGACGGGAATGAAACACTTTCCACCTCGGTATGTAATATACAATTAACGGATTTCATATGGTAATATACTACACTTCTACATGTAAATTTGTTTAGTAATGCGGTACTTTGCACCATAGCAACAATTACAGCATAATAACGACGATTCGTTTTACGTTTGGCAATACTCAAGTGTATTGGTGACACTGTAAATCTATGTCAAATTCGAGCTTAGCAGGTTAGTTTTTGCGTCAGTTTTGACACAGAATTACGCAAAACCTAATCTGCTAAGCTGGAATATGAAACAAACTTACAGTGTCACTAACAATACATTTCAGTATTGCCAAATACATAACATCAACTTGAACTACTTATTGCGTTTTAGTACATAAAAACGAGTTCTGCTCAGCTTGGTTATGTTTTGACATTTATTGTCACCTTTACTTAAAAATCTAATATTTCACATTTCTAAATGAAATGGGACAAAATAGTATACGAAACGTGTTAGAAAGGTGGTTTTACTGAACTCTTATGGCTATTTAAATGCGCGCTAACTATCACTATCACTTGATAGGGAAGATATGTGATCTGTCAGATGGTTCCAATCAGCGCCAATTTCATGAAGTGGCCATAGTTTGCAGATTACCGACATTCGGCTTTCTAGTAGGCTTTGTAAAGTGATGCAGCAACGCAGGCGGCGCAAACAACAAACAAAACATAACATACTTACCTCAAATTTGGCATAGACTGGCAATACACTTCAATACTGGCAAACGTATAACACGAATCACGGTTGTCAATACAAAAAGTTATTACTAGATCGATTTACAACCTCTAAACTGGTCCATAACCCACTGGGAGGTAGAAACCATAACCGACTAAGGAGGTAACAACCATAAGTCACTCACAACTGTATTGTAAGACACAAAATCTGTATATTTTAGATAATTATCGTGCAAATGGATAAAATGTTGAATGACACGAGTGTATTATTACAAATAATTCACTTTAGAAATGATCCCTTATGCCCTGGCGAGCTTGAGGGCTCAACTTCTCTTTCGTGGACTGACAGCGCGTTAACGCTGTTGCAAGAAATTGTTAAACTGAGATTTTTTTTTAATTATAAAATTCAGTAATGAAGATATCAGATTAACTATAATATTACTTTCAAAATTGCTACTGCAAATCAAAATAATGTGAATAAGGTACAGTTAGCTTAAGTAAGGTATTATAGAAAATATCAATGCAACATGTACCACGTGAATTCATCAATAAGCGTTGCTTTACTTTAGTCATTTTTGGATTGGTACCTGATAAAAGAACTTCGCAAATTAGATAAAGCTATTTTTTGTAAATCAATTCCAAGTTTAGAAGAATATTAGCAGTATTAGGATGTAGATACTGAAAGCATTGGTAACGTTATCCAGAATAAGTGATTTGTTAAAGTTACTAGCAATTCTTATTTTGTTTGTTTGTATTTTGATACTACACCCATTTTGCTGCTACCTGGTCTTTCAAATTGTACAGCTAGAAAATCCTTATTAGTGACCGATGATAAACGCACTAAACAAATACAGCCCCATTAGGTCAATTTCCTTGTACTAAGATGGAACAGAATTCACACAAGAGATTTTAGTAAACTCTCGTATAGCCTGTTCACTAAATATAAAAACACAAAGTGGCCTTTGATTTCTAAAATTTCATGAGTATACTTCCAAAATGCATCTCTTGTCTAGGAATGTTCTTACAAAAAGTTACTTAAACAAATACGTTAAAGAGTGTGACATTTAATTAGCATCTGTCATAACTTCTTTTAAGGATGTTAAACAAATACTGTGTTGGATACTATTGATGTAGCATTTATTAATAAGTACTTTTATTACATTTTATATAAGTTCAGTCAAGAGTTTCCAGAATAGTATGTACTTTGACACTAAATTAATGATATTTATTAATTGTCATTTATAAATTCAAAGTCACCTTTATGCAGGCATGGAAACCTTTGCAAAACAAAATACAGAATCCCTAGTACACAAATTTTACGTATATGCCAACTTCAAAAAAAATATGTTTTTGTGTTTACTGAATGGCCTATAGTTGTTACGAGTTTTGATTAAGATTGAAAATATAATTTCGAAGGGGATGTTCGATTTTGAACCGAAACACTCCATATTCTTCTCCTTCAGCCTGTAAGCGTACTATATTATAGACATACGCCTCTTTATTTGTTTTTATTGTTGTCTACTGAAAAAAACCGTTAGCTTTTTTTAATAACTTAAACTATGAGTGGAGATAACATTGGACTGCGTTATATTGAAATTCTTAATAGTATCTCTACAAGAAGTACATTATGTCTTTATGGAACTCTATGTGAAGCGTGCCTCCAAATTGTTTTCGAACATTTTAATTGCCGTTATCAATTTGTAGGAACTATCACAGTCACAAGAATGCGTGACGTGCGAACATTTGAGGCCACTCGGAGGGTAAGAAAAACAGAACGAATTTTGTCAAGAGATCCTGCTGATTGTCCGATAAGGGCCCGGGGTGAAACCGACGAGTTACACAAGCTATGCCGCGCCGCTCGATCGGCACATTCCTACTTTACATCCGCACTGAAGTATCGCGTTTAGCCCCTGTTAGATTTTTCTAGGTAAACGACGTGGCAGGAGATCACGAAGCATATACAAGAGCGATTACCGCTCAGTCCTGGGAGAGATCGAACCCGTTCCTTTCAGAGTCCAGACCAGAACCCGAGCCTTAGCCGGGGGTTCCACCAGTCACCGCCATTCCAGATACCTGCTCGTTAAAACCAGAGTCCTGCCAAAACTACCTATCCTTTCCTCGTTCATGTAAATTATATTCCCAGCTTCTTCATGAACAGCATACCTGCCTGTGCTATCCTCAAACCTGAACTCAAACCTCCGTTGCTTGGGTTAGGCGAACTGCCTTCAAAGCAATCCTGTATATAAATATTCCGTCCTGCTAACAATAAGCCGCTACGGGATTCACTCTTGCAGCCTATCTAAATAACCCTGTATATAAATCAACCGTCTCTATTATAAACACAAGGTGTTACTAGATTCTCCCTTGCGGCCTGTTTAAATCATCCTGTTCATAAACTAGCCCTTCTTGCTCCTGCACAAGGCGGTACAGGACTCCTTCTTGCGGCCTGGCTGGAGACACTTCCCCAGATACCTGCCCGTTAACCCGAGAATCCGCCCTGCTAATAAACAATTTTTTCAGACAGTTCGCCGTAAAACAACCGTCCGCCTGAAGTACATTTTGAAACCTCGAGTAGCCTAATTCCATTGGAAATCGTGAGACCGCACGTATATGAATTGCATTTACAAGTAAGCCGAGCGAGCACCGGGAAAATTCTAGTTTTGCCGGCTTTCATTTGTTTGAGCGCTTGTCCAGAAAGGTCACGGCTGGAGTCTGAAATTTTCTAAATTCATTTCGTTTGCTTGGAGAACGTTAGTGTTTGCCAAGCACAAGGTGGTGATTAACTGCACCAAAACCTTCTCGGCTTTGACGCTATAATTACTAGTATCTGAAGAAACCCAAGACCGACCAGTTGAAACCTGAATATTTAATTTTGGTGTATTTCTAGCAACTGGAACTGCATGCAGGGGAAAAACCAGTATCCACCACTAGAGACCGCAACTCTTCCTCCCCGCCGGGCCGTCCGCAAAGCCCTTCGAGGAAGACTTTATTTTTTTAAATTTGTATATATTGTTATGATACACCATATGTTGGTCGTAGATAAAATTAAAAATGTATAAAAAAAATTGGATGTTAGTACAATCCATATTAACTTATTAAAAAAGGTTGATAATGTTTATAAAAGTTTAATGAATAAATTTGAGTGAAAGCAAATTATTAATGAACTGATAGCTATTAAACGTTTACAGGTGGTTTGAATATAAAAAGAAAAGGGACGGTGGTATCAGTAATGACAAATGTGAAATCCTGATAAGGATAATTAAAGTAGGTAGATATCAAATAAGAATTATAATATAGGAGGCATTAATAATATAAATATGCTAGTTAAGAAGTTTGTTCCAAATATTAGAAAATAACAAGTAGAGAAACATGCAAAGAAAATCGTTTTGATCTAATTAAAAACATATTAAATTTATCCCTCTTTTAATGTAAAAGTTGTGGCTTATTTAGAAAGGGTAGTCTAAATCTGCGTGGTGTATATAAAGAAGTGGAATATTAAATAACAAATAACAGAAGTACTGGAGTAATTACAGAAGATAATTGGTATTGGTAAACTTAATGGATACAAGAATGGTTATTTACCAGTGATTAATTGAAGAATTATATTAAAACAGTTTTATTGGAGGGAGTACTGTTGACAATTGACATAAGTAAAAAGGGGTCTACATCAATCTAAGTGTTGCTGAGTGGAGTGCCATAGAAGTTTCGGTGAAGCTAGAGGGTCCTTTCAAGAAGGTGCTAACAGGGACAGGAGCAGATCTGGAATTATTCTGTTGACTGATTGCTGTCAAGAGTTTTGGAGTATTGGACGAAGCTTGACACTGGTGATGAATTTCTCAAAAAATGCTGTTTTTGGATTTTGGCGATTTCGAAAAACGCCTTTTTCTAACTAAGTAGAATTAACTCCGTATGTCTGTTAAAGGCTAAATAGGTTTTCAGACAAATTAATGCTGTAAAATGTATTTTCGAACAATCGAAAATTGACATTTTTCCATTTGATGGAGACTTTTTGGCGGTCACTGTATACAGATTGGTGGCGGGTAATCAAAACAAACAAAATCAAATGAGCTAGAATACAGTTTATGAGCATTGTATTGTAACGTTTCGCTCCCATTTTAAATGCGATCTAACAATAATCCAACATTATTGCATTTAAAAGTGCGCTTTTAACAACAATCGACATTCACGATACGCTTGAGCCTGCAGGAAAGCCAAGATGCGCCATCAGATCGTAGACGCGTCTTCATCGCATCCCTCTCTCCCCGAACACGGCGAAGCCCAACGAGCCGTCTGGAGCACCAAAAAACATACCAGAAGAATTCGAACAAAATCTCGAACTAGTCTCCTCCAGGTACCCGTTAGCATTCTAATAAGCATATCTCTGGTATTCGGACTATCTTTATTTGAATGTTTATATTCTCTTCTGAACTGAAACACTCAGCCCCGTTCAGTTCAGGTCTAGAACCATCGGAATGAACTGACCGTGCTGATTAATATTTCGCGAGGTTTGCTCTGATCGTTTGCCTGCAAATTAATTTATATCTGGATTATCGAAATAAATTAATAATTTTCAATTAGCGCTCGCCTGGAGATAGGCGTTCGCTGGTTGAAATTGTGTACACGTTAGCAGAAGTCAAACCGCCTTGAATAGTGAAAATGCGATAATTCAAATCCTAGTAGTACTAAAACTCATGCCAAAGTTTAGTTAAATTTGCACGTGCATTCGAGCACATTAAAGCAAGATCCCCTTGAGTCTTAGATTTTTGAGCTCTAAAACCTGTCTCGCGTTTCACGAGGAAGTAGGCAACTCCGAAAAACATTGTAAAGCCCTATTCCTACCCCGAAGTAATATATTTTGTCCCGGTTTGAGAATAACCTTGGCACGTGTCGAAGTGCAAATAAAGCTGTCTGGAATTTGACCCGTATTAGGGGCCAAGTTCTCATCCGGGTTATTACCAGAACACGCACGCGTACAGATACACATAAAGTATCCAACTCGTAGTTACAATCAATTGCCTTTATATTTGAAATAAACCAAAATCACCCCGTTTATTTACACCGGCATCAGCTGTCATTAATTTGTTTTGGCGTTCCAGTTGTACCAACACTGATTCAACAACATCAAAGCGAGTGCGGAACGAAGACGGCGGTACGCCCCTGCGAGTTAGGTTGCCCACATATACAGGACGAACCCCAGAATCGACTCCAAATACGATAATATTAATTGTATATAATTTTGTGAATAAATCGACCTTAGGCCCAAGTAAAGCTGCCATTCGTAAGGGCATAAATAATTAGTGCTACAGATTAACTTACAAAATGATTTTAAACCGTAGTAAAGTAGCCTGGTAGCATTATAGTATGCCTTAGGCAGAAATAGACATATACAATATGAAATCTAGTATCACAGAATTCAGTGTTTTCTAAAAACAAATACCTTAATTCTGCCGATACTAGATGTCAATCGTATATTAGTCTATTTCTCTCTTCTGTGGTCTTAGTTTCTTACCCTTTCTGTTCGGAATATTTGAGCGCTTCTTCTAAGATAATACATCTCTATGGCATTCATTTATGTTCTCATTTCTGACTTAATCGTCTTAGAGTTCTTAAATATTATAAGAGTTGAGCCAAGTCGGGAATAGATGCTGATTGGTCGTAATCTACTGCGCATGCGCAGGTTCGTCTGAAATTGCTCCAGATTTAAGTCCTATAGTTACTGTAGAAACCAGTTCTGGGAATGTCACATTTGCCTTTAGGTCTAACACTGATTGGTGCAAATGTATTGATATGTATGGGGTCCATTTCTATCTGACAATTAATAGTTCTTTAAATAGAATATCTTGCAGAGTTGTAGGTATGTATATGGAATTTACTTAAAAATAATTATAATTATTTTTCTACAGTTTTTGAAATGACGGGCTGTTGCATTTTTCGCTTCAAAAGTAGATTCGAACGGGGCTTTACATCCATTGGCACAAATTCCCAAAAACGAGTAGCAAAGAGTAGAATAGCTCAAAAATATAGACTGCACACTCACAAGTAGAACCAAGTGGGAAAAAGTGCGTCTGGGTGGCAAACGAAAACTAAATTCCAATGCTATACCTACTTCGCTTACATTGTCTCAACTCTTTATCAAAGATTACTTATAATTATAGGATCTGTAGTAGATACCTATCAATGTAGTTTTTATAAACGCTTTAAATTAACCGTTTTTTTACATTGTGAAAGTGACAAGTAATTAAATTCATAGGTGACACAAATTAAATTTACGAACTGTGATTGATATAAAAAAAATATTTCATATTAATACACAGACGGAGTTACAATTTTAAAATACATGTGAAAGGTACAGATTCTAAATTACAACTGCTTGCATCCTGCGATGTACTCGAGCAGGTTAGCTAAGCTGCATCAGCAAAGATAAGATAACACTTGTGTCCCTCGCGAATGCAATGATATGTAATACGCGACTGCATTATCTTATCATAACTAATGTTCTTTTTATCTATCTGGGAACGTAACATAATTCCTCCCATCCTAAGATGAAAAATTGGGGGAAATCACATTGTCCACCTCTTTTTCAGGGCTATATTTCTATAGGTTGTAAAGATTCATTACTGATTTCTGATTTAATTCTTTTGCAGATTTTAAGCAATAAATCGTACTTATATAATACAAATATGGCAAACAATATTAGAGCTAAAATAATAATTAATGTAAAGTTACTTGCGTGTGCATAAGTATTGTAATTGGTGGTCACAAGTTCACCGGGTAATTTTCTTAATTTTTCCCTAATCTGTTGTATGTCTTCCAGGTCGATGTTTTCTAAATGCAATTTTGGAAATTCAATATTATTAACAGTTGGTTGATTAATTGTTTGGTTAACCATTGGTAAATGAACCATTTCGTATATTGTGTTTCAATTTTGACTGGTTTTCAATATTTTTCCATCGATCTGCATTTCACAATTTACAGGTAATTGAACGGTATATGTGTCTATCAATGGTATTTTCTTGTGATCGTGATTACAATTTAGTTTGGTTATCAACAATAATCCATAAGTCACGATCTATTTTTTAAATTTTATAATTTCCTAGGGAAAACATTTTAGGTTTACAATTATTAGTTCTTGAAAATGAGAGCAGTTGCGCTTCACATAAGGTGTTTTCGAAACTCATTCGCTCTGGAATGTTACAAATAAAATCAGTTTTTTGAATTTGCTCGCAACGTTCACTAGTAGAGATATAATTACATTCCGAAAATAATAGATATCTATTCTGTGGTAATACCGCTTGGTATCGCTGGTAGATTTTCATTGACAATGGATACAGATGGTAATAGTCATATCTCGTTGTCCCTGTTAGAGGTACTTCTATGATAAATACTAATCTAGTATTTGTTTGATAGGCTTTAACGGTTAGTATTTTCTCGAATAGTAATAAGTTTTCCTTTGTTGGTTCGAAAGGTAGTTCCAAATTATTTATTTTACCTTTTATAAACTTTAGGTTTGCTTCTAAGTCCTCTGGGTCCATGACTGACGGGTGAAAAGTTTCCAATTTGGAAAAAGTAACAGCTTCTTCCAGGGTGTTAATTATGTGCAGTATTAAATTTGAAATTGCAGTAAATTGCAGGAATATTATGTGCATGTTGATTAATGAGTACATTTTAGCTTTCTGTATTGTATTCTCCTTTACTTGGGCTTCAATTTGTAAAATACGCGACTTCAATAAATATTGATTGGTTTGTAAAACGTTTATGGATTTGTTGACTTTATCCAAAATTTTTTCTGTGAGCGATATTTGTTTACGAGTGCTTGTTTTTGGCGTTCTTGCCCCTTTTGAAGTTCTTCGATAGATTTTTTATATTTTTGTCCATCTGTAGCATATAAATTTCCAGTTATAAGTTTATCTAAGCTTCCTAAACCGTCGATGGCTCCTCTCTTCTGTCGGTTGGTAAATAGTCGACGTATTTTCCTATTTACTTCAACTAACGTAGCATTTATAAGCTAATAATAATTGGTAAATTCCTTAGCATAAGTGGGTCCATTAACATGTTTCTTAACTATAGTACCTATCCACTTCTAAAATATTTTGTTTTAGTAAGTTGTATTCGGTGATTATCGGACTGCAATCAACGTTCTTGATTAATGTCCATTTATCCATGGTGTTCTTGGCATTTTCTAGTTTGTGAGGAGATGGTCCTGGGTTGTCGATAATTTTCGTTATTTCTGGGCGTTCGATGTTGATAACGTATTGAATGCAGAGGCACCTGAAAAAATTGGGTGACTTAGGGCATCTACATGTCTTTTCTTTTCTTTGTTGTTTTGTGGGTTGACTAGGGTTACTATGTTCATATCCGTAATTTCCTTTATTACATAGGGTCCTTCATATTTATTGGCTGATTTGTTTCGTTGGTCGGTTTTTATTAAAACTTCGTCTCCTAGTTTGTAGTTGTGTGCTCTGATGTTTTGACTTTGTTTATTAATTAGATATTCCTTGTTCTTATGCATGGCTTTTTTTAGTGATTTGTACAAAGAAGTCAATTTAGTCTTGTGAGTGGTTACGTATTCTTCGTAAAATTTACTGTTCAATTGGAGATCAAACGGGTCTCTAGTTGTAGTATGTCTATAAATCAGTTCAAGGGGTGTGAATTTCGTAGCAGAGTGAATCGTGTTGTTGTATCCGATGATTGCGTACGTTATTATTTGTTTGGGAGTTTCCTTATTACTTGTATTCTTAATTATTCTATAATTTTCAATCAATGTCGAGTGGATTCTTTCAATTAAAGAGTTATATTTTGGGTTTTTTGGTGTAGTAATGTGGATTTTAATTTTGTGAAGTTCCAAAAGGTCTTTAACCACTTCATTAATAAGTTCTGAACTTCCGTCCATTGTGATCAATGTTGGCGAACCATGTTGGGATATAAAATTTATCAGATTTTCAGATACTTCGATTCCGTTTTTTGGGGTTAGATAATAAGCTTGACAAAATCTTGAAAATGAATCGATGATTATTAGAAATAAATTCCTTGCGATTTGAAATGTGTTCATATGCAAATGCTCAATTGGTCTATTCGTTGTTTCTGTGATATTCAAGGGTGTCTCTGTGGGGTGACGTTCATATTTTGCTTTTCGACATGTTATGCATTTGTTGATAAAATTGGTAACGTCTTGGTCAAGTTTTTCCCAATAATATTTCCTTTTTATTGCCGTACAGGTTGCAAAGATTCCAAGGTGGTTTGTTTTTCCTTCGTGTTGGTTAGCAATTATTTCTAGTCGGTCTTCTTCATTTATTACGTGTAAAACTCTTTTAGTGCATTTATAACGTGATATGTGGTTTTGCGCAAAATGGGTTGTAATGATTTCGCATGCTAAGTTATAAACTTCTTCATTCGGGAACGAACAGTAATACGTTTTATTCGGTAAACAATAATTTCGAAAAAATTGTAGTATGCCGTATTTTAGGTCTTGATCTCCTAGATGAGCTGTAATTATGAAATTTTTCTCTTTCGTTTCGATTTTTGGTTTCGTAGATTTTCCCTGAACGATTGTTATTATGATTTGGTTTTTCTTACAATCTAAAGCATTTTCGCATATTGGGATGCTGGGTGCTGAATCATCTTGTGAATGAACAGTTGGTGTTAAATCTTCGTTAAATCTGTCAGGAACATTCTCGATTAGTTTTTCAAGGCTTCGAATTGGATCTTCAGGTAAATGTTCGTTCATAGGGCTAGTTATAGGGTCAAGTGGAATTACATCTGGTGTAAATGCTCGCATTGTTGGTGGCTGTACGATTGGTTCTGGTGTTTGTAAATCATCTTGTCCGGGACTTATTTCGTCTAGTAGTTGGTCTAATTCTGAGTTTACTTCGACTTGCATAGATTACGTATCAATCGGATTAATTTTTATTCTAGATAATGCGTCTGCGTTCGTATTGGATTTTCCTTTTTTGTAAATCACATCGTAGTCAAATTCCTCTAGTCGTAATCTCCATCTTGATAATTGTGAGTTTGGCTCCTTCAAGGAATGTAACCATGCAGAGGTTTATGATCCCTTACTATTTTAAATTTTCTTCCGTATAAGTATGGTCTAAAATACTTTGTAGCCCGTACGATAGCCAAAAGTTCTTTTTCAATGGTGCTATATCTTTCTTCTGATTCATTGCAAGTTCTCGATGCATAAGCGATAGGTAGATCCTTTCCTATTGGTCGTTGAGGTAAGATAGCTCCTACAGCAACATTTGATGCATCCGTTGTCAAAATAAATTCTCTCGAGAAATCGGGGTACTGAAGGATTTGTTTGTTCATAGGTAAGTTTTCACATTTTAGAAAATCTTCTTTAAATTCGTTGGAGCGAATGACTTGCGCGCCTTTCTTTAAGCACTTTGTCATAGGCTTTGTAATTTTCGCAAAGTCCTTTATAAATTTTCGGTAGTAGCCTAGTAGTCATTAAAAACCTTTAATTTCTTTTGGTGTTTTTGGCATTGGATAGTTCTTTATTGCTCTAATTTTATCAGGATTAGGTCGGACTCCTTCTGGTGTTATTACGTGTCCTAGGTATTGCTCTTCTTTCTTTAAGAATTCGCTCTTGTCCAGTTGGACCTTGAAATTAGTTTGTCTTAACCTTGTAAATACTTCTTTTAGTCTTACTATATGTTCTTGCAGGGATGTGGAGAAGATAATAATGTCATTCAAATATACAAGACATTTTTCGTTTTGTATACTCCTGAGGATGTTGTTCATGACGCGTTGGAAGGTGGACGCCGCGTTTTTTAATCCAAATGGCATGCGTTGAAACTGATACTGACCATTTTTTAGTGTTAAAAGCTGTTTTCAGTATGTCGTTTTCTTTAACTTGGACTTGATGAAAACCAGATGCTAGATCGAGCGTTGAAAAGTATCGACATTTTTCCAATTTATCCAATAAGTAGGTAATGTTTGGTAATGGGTACTTGTCATCAATGGTCTTCTCATTAAGCTTACGATAATCTATCACGATTCTCCATTTTTGTCTTCCGGAAGCGTCTGCTTTCTTTGGCACTACCCATACAGGTAAACTCCAGGGAGACATGCTGGGTCTTATAATCTTATCCTTGAGCATCTTGTTGATATGTACACAGGTGTTTCGTCAGAAGTTTTAATTACGTGTTTAATTTGGTTGTTAACACTAAGTGAAACGTTTTCACAAAAGAATACATCTCAAATATCTTCGCATAATGTTCTAATAAGTGTTGCTTCTTCGCCGTTGAGGTGTTCTAGCCGTAATTGTTGTAAATTTTTAAATTGGATTTGTTTGAGATTTTTGTTTACTGGTTCAGGTTAGTAATGTAGGGTATCTGGCTTCGGATTTTCTTCGACCACTTCGATGTGTAGTGGTTGGGTCATAATAAATGTTTTTTCTTCGTCACTGCTATTAATAATAGTGGTTATTGCTTGATAATTATTTACATTAACGTAGGATGCTGGTATCTCTACATTATCACAAATTTTTTGGTGTTCGATTATTACTTGCTTGATGTTTTTCGTAACTGGAATCTTAATTACTTTTTCAGTTCTTGCTTCGATTGTAATATGGTAGTTCAGATCTGGGTTTCTGTCTTCGATAGAATATAATGGAATTTGGGCTTTTTCGGTTTCTAAAGTGTTGTTTGTGAAATCGATTCTGGCTTTTAATTTCTTTAATAAATCGGTTCCTATAAGACCGTCGTATTTGGGGTCGAAATCGAATAGGTAAAATTTGTGAGCTTTGTTTGTCTTAAAGATGGCTGGTAATTGAATTACAGCAACTTCATTATGTGTTAACGTCTGATGTGCCGTTTGTATTTGAAAAATTTGGGGTTCAATTAATTCTGGAAAGTATTTCTGAGCTGTTTCTGGTTTAACTAGCGTCCTAGAAGCTCCAGTATCCAGCTTTTAGCTGTGGGATTATTAATTTGTATTAATTTGTGCTGTTGCTAATTTTGTTCGAGTGGTGGATCTTCGTCTACGTATGCTCGTTGGGTGAGGCTGCTTTCGTAAAATCATGTTCTTCGTACTCATACTGCTCATTTTCTAAATCTTAAAATTCTTGCTGTAGATATTGATCTGTTTCAAATGGTGCATCGATGATGTCTTTTGGTTCCTCTTGGTAGTGGAGTTCCTCGGATATAAGGTTTCGGGGTTGAGTTGACTGTTGAATAAATTGTCTTGGTTGAGTAAAACGCTGGGTGTTTGACGAATTAAATCGTTGAGGCAAATTAGTTGTTCTTCTCGTTGCGCCTGATGATGTGTCCATTGGCGTGGGACGTGGTTGAGCACGATTTTGAGGTGCAAATACATTTCTTACTTGTGCACTTGGTTGCGATTGTTAAAAACGGGTTGGCCATTGTTGTCCAGTAAAATTTGTTGGTTTTGAATTATTCTGGAACGTTGGAAGTTGTATTCGTGGTTGTTGATTTCCAAATGATTGATATGTAGGGTAACGATTGTAAAAATTGGGGTTGTTCACGCCAGTAGTCATTCGTAGTCCTGGTGGTGGTCTTTTTTGAGTAAATGTGGAAGAATGAAGTCCTTTTCGATGCTCGGTTTCATGTCTTCTGGAATATTGCACATTTTCCTCTTCTAGTACATATTTAATTGCGTATTCTAATGTGGCTGGCCGCATACTTCTTAGCTAGATACCTAGTGGTTCCTTGAGTTCAAAAAAAAGAAAAGCTTTTAGTGTTAATTCATCATACTGTAATTGTTTGGCTGCTCGTGTGCCTTAATTTGGTTCATTAAGTTGAATATTCGAATATAGAAGGCTTCTCGTTTGTTGGCAAATTTCTAAATATTCTTGGGCCGTTTCATGTTTTTGTCGTAAAAACATCAAGTCTCGCAAAAGTGAGCTCAATGATCTTTGATCGGCAAATGATTTTCTTAAAATTTTTCTTAATTCATTTCAGGTGGCAATTTCTGGTCCGCTGGTTACTAAAAGTGCATTTCCGGTTAATTTTGTCCGTAAAGCAGAAAGAATTAAGGACTGTAGGAAGGCGTCGGCATTCCCACGGTAGTGTGCCATTATTACCTCGGCAGATCTAATATATTCGAATAATTTGTGTGGAGTACCATCAAATTCTGGAACTATTCTTAAATACTCCAGGTGGAAGGCTTGTCCTGCTGGTACTGCTCGTTCTCCTGGTGCCATTTCTGGTTGATTCGCTTCTACTTGTTGTTCTTCGGGTGCTACCTCCAGTAATACATTTTCGAATAAAGCTACTAAATCGTCGTTACCTTGTAGCATCAGGATTTATTTATATTTTATTTTTAATTTTGTTTAAATAGCGGGGCAAATGAGTGTTATTTGTTTAAGGGTTCCTTCCTAGTGTAACGTTTTTAACAGACCATTGCAGTTATGGCGTATATAAAAACAAGCTCAACGTGGTGCTACAGTAGCCATTGCAATATATTGAACAATACTGGAGAGAGGGAGCAGCTCTGGCGACGTCCTTTTGTCGGTTCCACTGGTTGAGATAATGTTTCCGACATGCTATATTGTTCTTTAATAACTCTTATCATTTGTGGATCTAGTTCTATATTTTGGAGTGCTTGCTACAGCTTGGTTATCGGTATTGAATCGTATGCCTCAATCTGGATCAAATTATTGCTTTCTGAGTTTTGTTTAGAGGGACTATTTTAACTTAACGTTAAAGCTGTCAGTGTGATATGACAGGAGCTTCTTTGAATTTGTCGTATTACAGTCCAATTCAATCTGTTCAAAGTTATCTAGCTGTACCAGTTTTCTATGAAGTCGAAGGCACATAAAATGTAACCAAGTAATTTAGTCTAAATCTTTGTATATGTATATTTGTTAGTCTTCCACTCTGAAAATATTACTGTTTCTGTATGTCTTACATAATAATTCCACTAACAGCACTTGCAAATACAAAATACAAATACGTGAGGCGATCGCGTTGATCTGGGACGACTGATTCCCAAAACTAGGCTACTCCAGTTTATATAACCACTGTTTGAATGGCAGGAGCCCCGTCCATTCTTCCTGATACAATAGCACTCTTCGCTCTATTGTGACAGGCAAGTTTGGGATGCTACTTCCGATAATAAAATTGCATGGGCTTCTTTCATATTCAAGAATTTATGACTCTATTGTGACCAAAGGTTCTTCATTGCCTGGAATTTGGGTCACAAGGATATTTATGTAACCCTTCCTTTTGTTACTGGGTGCTCCTACGCTTGTGACATCCTTCCTGCTGTTTTCCGAATTTATACTTTGACGTTTTTGACGAGTTAGTCCGCATTGTTTGATGGAGACACAAATCACCTTTGGGTTCTAACACTTTTTGTTCGCATATGTCGCACTGACTTTTACAGATCATTCGTCACTCACGTTTTAGATAGCACTGACGTTTACAAATTTGGAACTGCGCTTAATGTCAAGTTTCAGTTGATTTAGAATTGCACTTAGTGTCAAGTTTGGGTAGATTTATGACCATCCCTTGCACGACCGGCGTTGTTAAGTCAATTACCTTGGTACGCTACAAGAGGAAAAGAAATGCAGACAAATGGTTACACCAGTGGGAGACGAGTACTTATTTAACATCAACTCTGTAGATGTTCAAATAGTTTTAACTCAAGATTATCTAAGGCCATTAAGGAGTGGGGGCACAACATTAACTTAAATAAAACAGAATATCGGGTCGTGAATTCTGGTTCAAATTCCGAATAATCGTGGATGATTTCGTAACTATCAACCAAGTTGTGAAATCTAATACATGAGCCATTACTAACAAAGAAGAATTCGGCAACAGAGAAATTATAAATAGAAAGGAAAAGGGCAGAAAAATTTTCGGGAGCCTCAACAAGAACATTTCCAAACAAACTAAACTTACGATAGGAAAAAGTCTTGTGGAATCGGTACTGACACATGGATGTGAAGTGTGGACGATTATATAAAAGTTGAGACAAAGCAAATGTCAGCGGCCATTACTGATCCAAAGATAAGTGCAGACAAGGCCAGAGTTGTCTCTCTTAGTACGTGAATTATATTACGTTCCCAGATAGATAGAAAGAACACGCGAAGGATACCATTATAGTGACGAAACTGCAGCAGAAGCGGCACCAGTAGCTGCACCTGGACAACATCTCCGTGGGAAACCAAACAGCGTCGACCTTACACGACGTTACACTAGGAAGGAACCCTTAAACAAATAACAATCATTTGCCCCGCTATTTAAACAAAATTAAAATTAAAATATAAATAAATCCTGATGCTACAAGGTAACGACGATTTAGTAGCTTTATTCGAAAATGTATTACTGGAGGTAGCACCCGAAGAACAACAAGTAGAAGCGAATCAACCAGAAATGGCACCAGGAGAACGAGCAGTACCAGCAGGACAAGCCTTCCATCTGGAGTATTTAAGAATAGTTCCAGAATTTGATGGTACTCCACACAAATTATTCGAATATATTAGATCTGCCGAGGTAATAATGGCACACTACCGTGCGAATGCCGACGCCTTCCTACAGTCCTTAATTCTTTCTGCTTTACGGACAAAATTAACCGGAAATGCACTTTTAGTAACCAGCGGACCAGAAATTGCCACCTGAAATGAATTAAGAAAAATTTTAAGAAAACCATTTGCCGATCAAAGATCATTGAGCTCATTTTTGCGAGACTTGATGTTTTTACGACAAAAACATGAAACGGCCCAAGAATATTTAGAAATTTGCCAACAAACGAGAAGCCTTCTATATTCGAATATTCAATTTAATGAACCAAATTAAGGCACACGGGCAGCCAAACAATTACAGTATGATGAATTAACACTAAAAGCTTTTCTTTTTTTTGAACTCAAGGAACCACTAGGTAGCTTCCTAAGAAGTATGCGGCCAGCCACATTAGAATACGCAATTAAATATGTACTAGAAGAGGAAAATGTGCAATATTCCAGAAGACATGAAACCGAGCATCGAAAAGGACTTCATTCTTCCACATTTACTCAAAAAAGACCACCACCAGGACTACGAATGACTACTGGCGTGAACAACCCCAATTTTTACAATCGTTACCCTACATATCAATCATTTGGAAATCAACAACCACGAATACAACTTCCAACGTTCCAGAATAATTCAAAACCAACAAATTTTACTGGACAACAATGGCCAACCCGTTTTTAACAATCGCAACCAAGTGCACAAGTAAGAAATGTATTTGCACCCCAAAATCGTGCTCAACCACGTCCCACGCCAATGGACACATCATCAGGCGCAACGAGAAGAACAACTAATTTGCCTCAACGATTTAATTCGTCAAACACCCAGCGTTTTACTCAACCAAGACAATTTATTCAACAGTCAACTCAACCCCGAAACCTTATATCCGAGGAACTCCACTACCAAGAGGAACCAAAAGACATTATCGATGCACCATTTGAAACAGATCAATATCTACAGCAAGAATTTTAAGATTTAGAAAATGAGCAGTATGAGTACGAAGAACAGGATTTTACGAAAGCAGCCTCACCCAACGAGCATACGTAGACGAAGATCCACCACTCGAACAAAATTAGCAACAGCCCAAATTAATACAAATTGATAATCAACCATCATCACACCTACCATCCCACAGCTAAAAGCTGGATACTGGAGCTTCTAGGACGCTAGTTAAACCAGAAATAGCTCAGAAATACTTTCCAGAATTAATTGAACCCCAAATTTTTCAAATACAAACGGCACATCAGACGTTAACACATAATGAAGTTGCTGTAATTCAATTACCAGCCATCTTTAAGACAAACAAAGCTCACAAATTTTACCTATTCGATTTCGACCCCAAATACGACGGTCTTATAGGAACCGATTTATTAAAGAAATTAAAAGCCAAAATCGATTTCACAAACAACACTTTAGAAACCGAAAAAGCCCAAATTCCATTATATTCTATCGAAGACAGAAACCCAGATCTGAACTACCATATTACAATCGAAGCAAGAACTGAAAAAGTAATTAAGATTCCAGTTACGAAAAACATCAAGCAAGTAATAATCGAACACCAAAAAATTTGTGATAATGTAGAGATACCAGCATCCTACGTTAATGTAAATAATTATCAAGCAATAACCACTATTATTAATAGCAGTGACGAAGAAAAAACATTTATTATGACCGAACCACTACACATCGAAGTGGTCGAAGAAAATCCGAAGCCAGATACCCTACATTACTAACCTGAACCAGTAAACAAAAATCTCAAACAAATCCAATTTAAAAATTTACAACAATTACGGCTAGAACACCTCAACGGCGAAGAAGCAACACTTATTAGAACATTATGCGAAGATTTTTGAGATGTATTCTTTTGTGAAAACGTTTCACTTAGTGTTAACAACCAAATTAAACACGTAATTAAAACTTCTGACGAAACACCTGTGTACATATCAACAAGATGCTCAAGGATAAGATTATAAGACCCAGCATGTCTCCCTGGAGTTTACCTGTATGGGTAGTGCCAAAGAAAGCAGACGCTTCCGGAAGACAAAAATGGAGAATCGTGATAGATTATCGTAAGCTTAATGAGAAGACCATTGATGACAAGTACCCATTACCAAACATTACCTACTTATTGGATAAATTGGAAAAATGTCGATACTTTTCAACGCTCGATCTAGCATCTGGTTTTCATCAAGTCCAAGTTAAAGAAAACGACATACTGAAAACAGCTTTTAACACTAAAAAATGGTCAGTATCAGTTTCAACGCATGCCATTTGGATTAAAAAACGCGGCGTCCACCTTCCAACGCGTCATGAACAACATCCTCAGGAGTATACAAAACGAAAAATGTCTTGTATATTTGAATGACATTATTATCTTCTCCACATCCCTGCAAGAACATATAGTAAGACTAAAAGAAGTATTTACAAGGTTAAGACAAACTAATTTCAAGGTCCAACTGGACAAGAGCGAATTCTTAAAGAAAGAAGAGCAATACCTAGGACACGTAATAACACCAGAAGGAGTCCGACCTAATCCTGATAAAATTAGAGCAATAAAGAACTATCCAATGCCAAAAACACCAAAAGAAATTAAAGGTTTTTAATGACTACTAGGCTACTACCGAAAATTTATAAAGGACTTTGCGAAAATTACAAAGCCTATGACAAAGTGCTTAAAGAAAGGCGCGCAAGTCATTCGCTCCAACGAATTTAAAGAAGATTTTCTAAAATGTGAAAACTTACCTATGAACAAACAAATCCTTCAGTACCCCGATTTCTCGAGAGAATTTATTTTGACAACGGATGCATCAAATGTTGCTGTAGGATCTTACCTCAACGACCAATAGGAAAGGATCTACCTATCGCTTATGCATCGAGAACTTGCAATGAATCAGAAGAAAGATATAGCACCATTGAAAAAGAACTTTTGGCTATCGTACGGGCTACAAAGTATTTTAGACCATACTTATACGGAAGAAAATTTAAAATAGTAAGGGATCATAAACCTCTGCATGGTTACATTCCTTGAAGGAGCCAAACTCACAATTATCAAGATGGAGATTACGACTAGAGGAATTTGACTACGATGTGATTTACAAAAAAGGAAAATCCAATACGAACGCAGGCGCATTATCTTTATATATATAATTCTTCTGTACGTGTGTATGTGACTGAACTCCTCCTAAACGGCTGGACCGATTTTGATGAAATTTTTTGTGTGTATTTGAGTGGGCCCTGAATGGTTTAGATTCACAATTGGACCCGGTAGGTGGCGCTGCAATCGGGTTCTAGGAATTTCTTGAATTTTTTTTTGACAAATTTCTTTTTTAATTTTTTTAAAGATATCTCGCATATCAGAACATATAACCCTAAAATTTCACCCCCACCAACCCTCAATATTTTTTAAAATAAAAAAAATCAAAAATTTGAAAATCGAAAAAACCTTTGCTGAACCTGCTAATAGCAGGCAAACCAACGTTCGGACAGGACAACGTCTGTCGGGTCCCCCAAAATTTCACCCCCCCACCGCCCCGCAATATTTTTTAAAATGAAAATCTTTATATATTTAATTTTTCTGTACATGTGTATGTGACTGAACTCCTAAACAGCTGAACCGATTTTGATGAATTTTTGTGTGTGTTTGAGTGAGCCCCCTGGATGGTTTATATTCACAATTGAACCCGGTAGGTGGCGCTGCAATCGGGTTCTAGGACTTTCTTTTTTATTTTTTGACGATTTTTTAAAATTTCTTTTAAAATTACTCGCATATCAGAACATATAACCTCAAAATTTTACCCCCCCCCCCCACCATTTCCAATATTTTTTAAAATGAAAAAATCGAAAATTCGAATATCGAAAAAACGTTTGCTGAACCCGCTAATACCAGGCAAACCAACGTTTGGGCAGGACAACGTCTGTCCGGTCCGCTACCCCTTAGGGGGTGAAATGGGGTAAATAAGCCTAAACAATCAATATGGGTGTCGTTATTGAGGTTTTTTGGGACGTTGATTGCGAAAATGGCATTTACTCCAAGACGATGGACATGACATAAAATTAAAACTATAGTGGTGAAACGGGGTTTCAGAGACAAATTATTTTTTGGCAGAACAACGTTTGCCGGGCCAGCTAGTCTAGAATAAAAATTAATCCGATTGATACGTAATCTATGCAAGTCGAAGTAAACTCAGAATTAGACCAACTACTAGACGAAATAAGTCGCGGACAAGATGATTTACAAACACCAGAACCAATCGTACAGCCACCAACAATGCGAGCATTTACACCAGATGTAATTCCACTTGACCCTATAACTAGCCCTATGAACGAACATTTACCTGAAGATCCAATTCGAAGCCATGAAAAACTAATCGAGAATGTTCCTGACAGATTTAACGAAGATTTAACACCAACTGTTCATTCACAAGATGATTCAGCACCCAGCATCCCAATATGCGAAGATGCTTTAGATTGTAAGAAAAACCAAATCATAATAACAATCGTTCAGGGAAAATCTACGAAACCAAAAATCGAAACAAAAGAGAAAAATTTCATAATTACAGCTCATCTAGGAGATCAAGACCTAAAATACGGCATACTACAATTTTTTCGAAATTATTGTTTACCGAATAAAACGTATTACTGTTCGTTCCCGAATGAAGAAGTTTATAACTTAGCATGCGAAATTATTACAACCCATTTTGCGCAAAACCACATATCACGTTATAAATGCACTAAAAGAGTTTTACACGTAATAAATGAAGAAGACCGACTAGAAATAATTGCTAACCAACACGAAGGAAAAACAAACCACCTTGGAATCTTTGCAACCTGTACGGCAATAAAAAGGAAATATTATTGGGAAAAACTTGACCAAGACGTTACCAATTTTATCAACAAATGCATAACATGTCGAAAAGCAAAATATGAACGTCACCCCACAGAGACACCCTTGAATATCACAGAAACACCGAATAGACCATTTGAGCATTTGCATATGAACACATTTCAAATCGCAAGGAATTTATTTCTAATAATCATCGATTCATTTTCAAGATTTTGTCAAGCTTATTATCTAACCTCAAAAAACGGAATCGAAGTAGCTGAAAATCTGATAAATTTTATATCCTAACATGGTTCGCCAACATTGATCACAATGGACGGAAGTTCAGAACTTATTAATGAAGTGGTTAAAGACCTTTTGGAACTTCACAAAATTAAAATCCACATTACTACACCAAAAAACCCAAAATGTAACTCTTTAATTGAAAGAATCCACTCGACATTGATTGAAAATTATAGAATAATTAAGAATACAAGTAATAAGGAAAC
This sequence comes from Agriotes lineatus, assembly GCA_940337035.1. Classification (NCBI taxonomy): domain Eukaryota; kingdom Metazoa; phylum Arthropoda; class Insecta; order Coleoptera; family Elateridae; genus Agriotes; species Agriotes lineatus. The sequence continues at coordinate 110,544 of CALNHX010003067.1, forward strand.
TCCCAAACAAATAATAACGTACGCAATCATCGGATACAACAACACGATTCACTCTGCTACGAAATTCACACCCCTTGAACTGATTTATAGACATACTACAACTAGAGACCCGTTTGATCTCCAATTGAACAGTAAATTTTACGAAGAATACGTAACCACTCACAAGACTAAATTGACTTCTTTGTACAAATCACTAAAAAAAGCCATGCATAAGAACAAGGAATATCTAATTAATAAACAAAATCAAAACATCAGAGCACACAACTACAAAGTAGGAGACGAAATTTTAATAAAAACCGACCAACGAAACAAATCAGCCAATAAATATGAAGGACCCTATGTAATAAAGGAAATTACGGATATGAACATAGTAACCCTAGTCAACCCACAAAACAACAAAGAAAAGAAAAGACATGTAGATGCCCTAAGTCACCCAATTTTTTCAGGTGCCTCTGCATTCAATACGTTATCAACATCGAACGCCCAGAAATAACGAAAATTATCGACAACCCAGAACCATTTCCTCACAAACTAGGAAATGCCAAGAACACCATGGATAAATGGACATTAATCAAGAACGTTGATTGGAGTCCGATAATCAACGAATACAACTTACTAAAACAAAATATTTTAGAAGTGGATAGGTAATATATTTAAGAAACATGTTAATGGACCCAATTATGCTAAGGAATTTACCAATTATTATTCGCTTATAAATGCTACGTTAATGGAAGTAAATAGGAAAATACGTCGACTATTTCCCAATCGACAGAAGAGAGGAGCAATCGACGGTTTAGGAAGCTTAGATAAACTTGTAACTGGAAATTTATGTGCTACAGATGGACAGAAATATAAAAAATCTATCGAAGAACTTCAAAAGGGGCAAGAACGCCAAAAACAAGCACTCGTTAAACAAATATCGTTCACAGAACAAATTTTAGATAAAGTCAACAAATCCATAAACGCTTTGCAAACCAGTCAATATTTATTGAAGTCGCGCATTTTACAAATTGAAGCCCAAGTAAAGGAGAATACAATACACAAAGCTGAAATGTACTCATTAATCAACATGCACACAATATTCCTGCAATTTACTGCAATTTCAAATTTAATATTGCACATAACTAACACCCTGGAAGAAGCTGTTACTTTTTCCAAATTGGAAACTTTTCACCCGTCAATCATGGACCCAGAGGACTTAGAAGTAAACCTAAAGTTTATAAAAGGTAAAATAAATAATTTGGAACTACCTTTCGAACCAACGAAAGAAAATTTATTACTATTCGAGAAAATACTAACCGTTAAAGCCTATCAAACAAATACTACATTAGTATTTATCATAGAAGTACCTCTAACAGGGACAACGAGATATGACTATTACCATCTGTATTCATTGCCAATGAAAATCGACCAGCGATACCAAGCGGTGTTACCACAGAATAGATATCTATTGTTTTCGGAATCAAATTATATCTCTACTAGCGAACGGTGCGAGCAAATTCAAAAAACTGATTTTATTTGTAACATTCCAGAGCGAATGATTTTCGAAAACACCATATGTGAAGCGCAACTGCTCTCATTTTCAAGAACTAATAAGTGTAAACCTAAAATGTTTTCTCTAGGAAATTATAAAATTCAAAAAATAGATCCTGACTTATGAATTATTGTAACAACTTCTGAGTTGATAACCAAACTAAATTGTAATCACGATCACAGGAAAATACCATTGTTAGGCACATATACCGTTCAATTACCTGTAAATTGTGAAATGCAGATCGATGGAAAAATATTGAAAACCAGTCAAAATTCAAACACAATATACGAAATGGTTCATTTACCAATGCTTAACCAAACAAATAATCAACCAACTGTTAATAATATTGAATTTCCAAAATTGCATTTAGAAAACATGGACCTGGATGACATACAACAGATTAGGGAAAAATTAAGAAAATTACCCGGTGAACTTGTGACCACCAATTACAATACTTATGCACACGCAAGTAACTTTACATTAATTATTATTTTAGTTCTAATATTGTTTGTCATATTTGTATTATATAAGTACGATTTATTGCTTAAAATCTGCAAAAGACATAAATCAGAAATCAGTAATGAATCTTTACAACCTATAGAAATATTGCCCTGAAAAAGAGGTGGAAAATGTGATTTCCCCCAATTTTTCATATTAGGATGAAAGGAATTATGTTACGTTCCCAGATAGATAAAAAGAACATTAGTTATGATAAGATAATGCAGTCGCGTATTACATATCATTGCATTCGCGAGGGACACAAGTGTTATCTTATCTTTGCTGATGCAGCTTAGCTAACCTGCTCGAGTACATCGCAGGATGCAAGCAGTTGTAATTTAGAATCTGTACCTTTCACATGTATTTTAAAATTGTAACTCCGTCTGTGTATTAATATGAAATATTTTTTTATATCAATCACAGTTCGTAAATTTAATTTGTGTCACCTATGAACTTAATTACTTGTCACTTTCACAATGTAAAAAAAACGGTTAATTTAAAGCGTTTATAAAAACTACACTGATAGGTATCTACTACAGATCCTATATAAGTAATCTTTGATAAAGAGTTGAGACAATGCAAGCGAAGTAGGTATAGCATTGGAATTTAGTTTTCGTTTGTCACCCAGACGCACTTTTTCCCACTTGGTTCTACTTGTGAGTGTGCAGTCTATACTCTGTTTCTTTGCTTTATGATTCAGACCAGGCTTTGCATTTACATTATTTTAGCAGTGTACAACAGTTTAGTTAAAGTTCGTTTTCTTGGTTTGCAATAAAGCACCTCTACAATACGATCATGCTTGTCAGCCATTTTGAATCACATCACAAAAGCGGCAAATTCAAAAAACTAGTTACTTTTCAGAAAATGAAAATAGGTTAATGTGTATACATTTGATGCAAAGCATAAAAGACAAAAAATACAGGAAAACTAAGACAGCTGGCAACTCAAACACGAGGTTAGAAGCTAGAACAGCGAGAATAGATAATATAATAACCCATAGCGACTGAAATGTTTGACATTGTAGGGTTATATTTTGGTTGCATCATGTCCACCAACATGTAAATGCGAAAGTACTGTGATGCAGGATTTTATGCAACTTGTGCGACGTGCGTCTGCTTGTATTATAAAGGGCTCTAGTTTGCAACCTGACGTCATTATTTTTTATCTTTTTCTCTCTTAACTGAAACAAACGAGTGAAACAAAAAAAGGTTAAGAAAGATCGTGTCTGTTTATAATCAAATAAACGGGGCTGCGCGCGCTATTGCGCGGTCTATTCTATTCAATTTACCACCAGTTTTAGGCTTAGACCAAAGAAGGAAGCCCCCGGGGCTTCGCCCCTCTCCAAGGGGGCTTCGACCCTCTCCAAGGAGGCCCTCGGAAAACCGCTCCTCTCCAAGGGGGTTCACTGGGCTCCGCCCCTCTCCAAGGGGCCCTAGGTGGTCCGCCCCTCTCCAAGGGGGCCCTCACGGCTCCAGGGGTTTCGCCCTTCTCTAAAGGGGCCCACGGGGCTCCAGGGGTTCCGCCTCTCTCTAAGGGGGCCTTTGGGGTTTCGGGACTCCGCCCCCCTCCAAAGGGGCCCTTGGGACTCCGCCTCTTTCCAAGGGGGCCCTCGGGACTCGGCCCCTCTCCAAGGGGGCGCTCGGGGCTTTGCCCTTCTCCAAGGGGGCCCTTGGCGCTTGGCACCTCTCCAAGGGGGCCCCCGGGACTTCACCCTTCTCCAAGAGAGCCATCGGGTCTCCGCCCCTCTCCAAGGGGCCCTTGGGACTCCGCTTCTCTTCAAGGGGGCCTTCAGGACTTCGCCCCTCTCCAAGGGGCCCTTGGGACTCCGCTTCTCTTTAAGGGGGCCTTCGGGACTTCGCCCCTCTCCAAAGAGGCCCCGGGGCTTCGCCCCTCTCCAAGGGGGCTCACGGGGCTCCGCCCCTCTCCAAGGGGGCCCCGGAGCTTCGTCCCTCATCAAGGGGGCTCACGGGGCTTTGCCCCTCTCTAAGGGGGCTCACGGGGCTTTGCCCCTCTTCAAGGGGGCCCCCGGGACTTCGCCCTTCTCCAAGGGAGCCATCGGGTCTCCGCCCCTCTCCAAGGGGCCCTTGGGACTCCGCTTCTCTTCAAGGGGGCCTTCGGGACTTCGCCCCTCTCCAAGGGGCCCTTGGGACTCCGCTTCTCTTTAAGGGGGCCTTCGGGAATTCGCCCCTCTCCAAGGGGCCCCGGGGCTTCGCCCCTCTCCAAGGGGGCTCACGGGGCTCCGCCCCTCTCCAAGGGGGCCCCGGAGCTTCGTTCCTCTCCAAGGGGGCTCACGGGGCTTCGCCCCTCTCCAAGGGGGACCCCGGGACTTCGCCCTTCTCTAAGGGAGCCATCGGGGCTCCGCCCCTCTCCAAGGGGCCCTTGGGACTCCGCTTCTCTTCAAGGGGGCCTTCGGGACTTCGCCCCTCTCCAAGGGGGCCCCCGGGACTTCGCCCTTCTCCAAGGGAGCCATCGGGGCTCCGCTCCTCTTCAAGGGGCCCTGGGGGCTTCGCCCCTCTCCAGGGGGACACTCGGGGCTCCTCCCCGGTCGCGAAATCGAGGCGACGGTGAAATGCATGTAAACGCAAATGGGGGCATCGCGTCTGCAATTGTCGTGACACACACGTTTGGATCGTTCTCCTTTATTTATATGATAGCGCTTTATTGTCAAATATTAAGATATTTACATGTCACTTTTCTTAAGTCAGTGTCAAACTGTTTAATTGTGGGTTTGTAATAAAATAACTTTACAATACATATTATGTACGCGGTATGAGCAAAACCCCCAGACTCAGCGAACAAGCGCAACAACTTGTAGAAAACGTAATTGCTTTCTTTCAAATGGAGAAAGATTTGGGTGCACCGTATGAATTTGGGAATGTGTGCGTTAGAGCCAGTAAAGATTTAGGAGTAAGTGAAAGTACCGTTAAAAAAATTAAAAGTAAAGGCGTGACTACTGACAGTGCTTATAAGAAACACGTGGCAGAATCGACATCTAAGCACAAAAAGAAAATCCATGAAGATACAGCTACTAGTTCGATCAGAGAGGTTGTATATAAAATATACGCCGAAAAGAAACATGTAACTCTAAATACAATTCAAAATAGAATGAATGAGGAATATTGTGGGGAGCATGTCCTTTCACGATCGTTGATACATAAATATATAACAAAAATTGGTTTCAAACGGCAAAGAGGTGATAACAGAAGATTTTTGATGGGGCAATCTCATATACTTCTTAAAAGAAATACATTTTTAAGAGAATATATTAATAATTTGAATTCTGAACATCCCTTTACGCCGGTATTTGTAGATGAAACATGGATTTTCAGCAAAGGTTCATTTCGTATGCAGTGGCAGGATGGTACATTGGCAACTGCATGCCAAAAAACTTCGCAGGGGTCTCGTTATATCATAGTACATGCTGTAAACAAAAATGGTTTTGTTAGAAATGCTAGTTTAGTGTTTTAAGAGTGGGTCAAAAAAAAGGAGATTATCACGACAGCATGAATCGACAAAATTTTGAAAAGTGGTTTAAAGAAAAACTTGTTCCAAATTTAGAAGCAAGATCTCTTATAATAATTGATAACGCTAGTTATCATTCTGGTTTAGAATTCGGAATCCCCAATAAGTCATGGACAAAGACAAAATTAATACAATGGTTGCAAAAGAAGAACATAGACTTTTCAGAATGCGCCATGAAAGATACTATATAGAACACAGCAAAGCAGCACACGAACACAAATAAAATCTATCATCTTGACGAGTGGGTAAAACAGTTTGGGCATACAAAATATACCAAACGTCAAAATCAAAGTCACCGGAATTGTCAAGTTGACACTTCGGCAAAGCGTAATTATCTAAATGCCATAGAAAAGCAGGATTAATAGTAAAACATTGTACTAATATAAAAGATATCAACTGTAAACTAAGAAAAGGAAGGGTTGGTGAAATATTTGATGTAAGTATTGAGACTTACACATATATGAATTTTCTAACTATTTTTTATAAGGCTAGATTTCGAATGCAACTGTGGTTAATGTTCTAAATGAAGCAAATTCACAACTCCAGCAACAACCGATAGAAGATATGAATAAAGAAAAGGAATTTTTAACTTTGGGGGAATATAGTTCCAAAGGGGATGTTACGAAGAAAATTTGAGATAAAAGATTTTTTACTTTGAATAATTTATTACGATGTGCAAGAGAAGAACTAAAATATATTGGGTGCTGTTCAAAATTATACTACAGATTAAGAAAAATGAGATTCTGAATGGAAGAAAACTGGGCTAAAATGCAATATCCTAGACCACTTCCAGGTTAGCTGCAGTTTGAGATTTGTATGTATTTAGTACCCACCTATATTACTAGCTCTAGCAACGGTAGTTACGTAGAACTGCGTCAACAATTTTTCAAGCTGGTCAACGATATTGCATTTTTCCGAAAACTGTTGTGTGAGAAGAGTCACGTCATTTCTACCAAAGTGCTTTCTCTTAGCTCTTTATTTTGAAATGCCTGTTATATGTTTAGCATAAATAATAACTTTTATTCGCAATCACATTGTAATGTGTCAATTTCATGACATGACAACAGCTGGGAACTAGATGATTACTTGAAACTAGCCAGGAAATTATTACATACCCCGAAAAATATTACATACCTGAAGAGTGGAGTGTTTCCATGGTAACAAAACATTGAGTGGATTGTTTTCATGGTAACAAAGATATTAGCTACATCAAGATATCTATTATTCAGAATTCAATTGTAGTTATTTTTAAAATTAGATGATTGCAAATAAAATAGTATACATACCACGGTGGAAAGTTTCATTCCTGTCTCGAGATAAAGTTAACCTCGACGCTACGCGTCTCGGTAAACTACCTAATCTCTCGACAGTAATGAAACACTTCCCACCTCGGTATGTAATATACTATTACAGCACAGATCTGTAAACAAAAACCATTAATAGGTAGTTACTAATAATATATTTTTACATTTATACCTATAAAATAAATTGATGCCTAGAAATTTTATTATTGTCACTGTACTGTTAGATAACAATCATGTTTAAATAAACATTCTTAAAATAAAGCAATCCCTTATTTAATGTCGATAGTTCAGTAATTTTAGCTCTTGTTAAGTATAATACTGCTTATAAGTTAACACATTGAAGGTTATAACAGGGTTTTGATATTAACAGTGTTTTTTATTTGTAACCAACTATCTACACTGTTACAAAAATGCAAATGCAAAGCCTGCTCTGAATCATAAAGCAAAAAAACAGACTATATATTTTTGAGCTATTCTACCCTTTGCTACTCGTTTTTGGGAATTTGTGCTAATGGATATAAAGCCCCGTTCGAATCTACTTTTGAAGCGAAAAATGCAACGGCCCGTCATTTCAAAAACTGTAGAAAAATAATTATTTGGGTAACTAATTTTTAAGTAAAACCATATACATACCTACAAACTCTGGAAGATATGCTATTTAAAGAACTATTAATTGTCAGGTAGAAATGGAACACATAGATAGCAATACATTTGCATCAATCAGTGTTAGACCTAAAGGCAAATGTGACATTCCCAGAACTGGTTTCTACAGTAACTATAGGACTTAAATCTGGAGCAATTTCAGACGAACCTGTGCATGCGCAGTAGATCACGACCAATCAGCATCTATTCCCGACTTGGCTCAACTCTTATAATATTTAGGAACTCTAAGACGATTAAGTCAGAAATGAGAACATAAATGAATGCCATAGAGATGTATTATCTTAGAAGAAGCGCTCAAATATTCCGAACAGAAAGGGTAAGAAACTAAGACCACAGAAGAGAGAAATAGACTAATATGCGATTGACATCTAGTATCGGCAGAATTAAGGTATTTGTTTTTAGAAAACACTGAATTCTGTGATACTAGATTTCATATTGTATATGTCGATTTCTGCCTAAGGCATACTATATTGCTACCAGGCTACTTTACAACGGTTTATATTCATTTTGTAAGTTAATCTGTAGCACTAATTATTTATGCCCTTACGAATGGCAGCTTTACTTGGGCCTAAGGTCGATTTATTTACACCTTGACTGATTCAAAGAACAACGAGTAACGAAAATAGTAATTTATTATACAAGACGATAAAGTTAAATTTTATCCACGAGTGAATCGTTTAACGTCGAGACGAAGTCGAGACGTTAATGATTCAAGAGTGGATAGAAATAACTTTATCGTCGTGTATAATACAAATTTTTTTTCTATAGCAAGAACTTTAACAATTTTAAAAGAAAATAAGCACAGTCAATCACATTTCAAAATGTCAGTAGCTAGATGGGGTTGCTACGATAATACGAAGCTGTCATGTTTAATTTAAACAAAAGTTAGAAAATTAAATTACTTTATCTATCCTTGATGTTAAAGTGCTACTTTATCTACCCTTGCTGTTAAAGTAAAACTTGACCTTTTGTTTAGAGTTGATAAAAGCACACTTTAACATGTGCTATAGAAAAATAGTAATTTATTATACAAGACGATAAAGTTAAATTTTATCCACGAGTGAATTGTTTAACGTCGAGACGAAGTCGAGACGTTAATGATTCAAGAGTGGATAGAAATAACTTTATCGTCGTGTATAATACAATATTTTTTTCTATAGCAAGAACTTTAACAATTTCAAAAGAAAATAATGACAGTCAATCACATTTCAAAATGTCAGTAGCTAGATTGGGCTGCTACGATAATACGAAGCTGCCATATTTAATTTAAACAAAAGTTAGAAAATTAAATTACTTTATCTATCCTTGATGTGAAAGTGCTACTTTATCTACCCTTGCTGTTAAAGTAAAACTTGACCTTTTGTTTTGAGTTGATAAAAGCACACTTTAACATGTGCTATAGAAAAAATAAATTTATTTACCAATGTTTAACTTAAAATAAATCATTCACAAAATTATATACAATTAATATTATCGTGTTTGGAGTCGTATTTGGGGTTCGCCCTGTATATGTGGGGGCGTACCACCGTCTTCGTTCCGCACTGGCTTTCATGTTGTTGAATCAGTGTTGGTAGAACTGGAACGCCAAAACAAATTAATGACAGCTGGTGCCGGTGTAAATAAACGGGGTGATTTTGGTTTATTTCAAATATAAAGGCAATTGATTGTAACTACGAGTTGGATACTTTATGTGCAAATCTGTACGCGTGCGTGTTCTGGTGATAATCCGGATGAGAACTTGGCCCCTAGTACGGGTCAAATTCCAGACAGCTTTATTTGCACTTCGACACGTGCCAAGGTTATTCTCAAACCGGGACAAAATATATTACTACGGGGTAGGTATAGAGCTTTACAATGTTTTTCGGAGTTGCCTACTTCCTCGTGAAACGCGAGACAGGTTTTAGAGCTCAAAAATCTAAGACTCAAGAGGATCTTGCTTTAATGTGCTCGAATGCACGTGCAAATTTAACTAAACTTTGGCATGAGTTTTAGTACTTTGTAAGGATTTGAATTATCGCATTTTCGCTATTCAAGGCTGTTTGATATTTAATCTGACTTCTGCTAAGGTGTACACAATTTCAACCAGCGAACGCCTATCTCCAGGCGAGCGCTAATTGAAAATTATTAATTTATTTCGATAATCCAGATATAAATTAATTTGCAGGCAAACAATCAGAGCAAACCTCGCGAAATATTAATCAGCACGGTCAGTTCATTCGGATGGTTCCAGACCTGAACTGAACGGGGCAGAGATATGCTTATTAGAATGCTAACGGGTACCTGGAGGAGACTAGTTCGAGATTTTGCTCGAATTCTTCTTGTATGTTTTTTGGTGCTCCAGACGGCGCGAAATTCCATTTTATATTTTGCAATCGGCTAGTCGGGCTTCGCCGTGTTCGGGGAGAGAGGGATGCGCTGAAGACGCGTCTACGATCTGATGGCCCATCTTGGCTTTCCTGCAGGCTCAAGCTTATCGTGAATGTCGATTGATGTTAAAAGCGCACTTTTAAATGCAATAATGTTGGTTTATTGTTAGATCGCATTTAAAATGGGAGCGAAACGTTACAATACAATGCTCATAAACTGTATTCTAGCTCATTTGATTTGTTTGTTTACATTACCCGCCACCAATCTGTATACAGTTACCGTCAAAAAGTCTCCATCAAATGGAAAACTGTCAATTTTCGATTTTCAAAAATACATTTTACAGCATTAATTTTCCTGAAAACCTATTTAGCCTTTAACAGACATACGGAGTTAATTTTACTTAGTTAGAAAAAAGCGTTTTTCGAAATCGCCAAAATCCAAAAAGGGCATTTTTTGAGAAATTTATCACCAGTGTCAAGCTTCGTCCAACACTCCACAACCCCTTTTTACTTATGTCAATTGTCAACTGTACTCCCTCCAATAATAGTAGATTATGTTATTAGGAGTAAAAGTGATACTTTATGTGGCGAAGCTGAAGTTTATTTAGCCGAACGTTAGTGAGGCAAATAATTCAGCTAAGCCACATAAAGTCACTTTTACTCCGAATAACATATACTATTTTATCCGCAAACGTATTCAGGTAAATTTCAGGCTAGCACTGTACCCCTGCGCCAACCTCTGTTGTTCAGATAACGCGCAACTGTAATGATATATGAACATACTGAATCCCCCGTGCTAATAGCACACGGCCACAGCAGCTGTCACACCATAACCCACGGCGACAGATGCTCCGATCCGCTGCTTAAAGGTTTATTTAAATTAAAACTTTTTCGTACTTTTTTGAAAATAAAAACCGGCCTACGAACTAATTCTAAAAATTAGCAAAATTTTAAGCCATCATACAATTTAATCGGTCCAGTATCTTCGGAGGAGATGGCGAACAAACATAGAAAGAAAGAAAGAGAGCAATCATTTTGTGTGCTTAGGCAGATAAAGTACGCAAAAGTCGATATTTTGTCTGCTTAGGCAGATAAAGTGACACTTTTACCTTGTCAATAAAGACAAATAAGTTGTCACTTTTGTGACGTTTGCGGATAAAACTGTTTTAATATAATTCTTCAATTAATCACTGGTAAATGACCATTCTTGTATCCATAAGTTTACCAATACCAATTCCCTTCTGTAATTACTCCAGTACTTCTGTTATTTGTTATTTAATATTCCACTTTATTATGTACACCACGCAGATTTAGACTACCCTTTTTAAATAAGCCACAACTTTTACATTAAAAGAGGGATAAATTTAATATGTTTTTAATTAGATCAAAACGATTATCTTTGTATGTTTTTCTAATTGTTATTTTATAATAATTGGAACAAACTTCTTAACTACCATATTTCTATTATTAATGCCTCCTATATTATAATTCTTATTTGATATCTACCTACTTTAATTATCCTTATCAGAATTTCACATTTGTAATTACTGATACCACGGTCCCTTAATTTTTCTTTTTATATTCAAACCACCTGTAAACATTTAGTAGCCATCAGTTCATTAATAATTTGCTTTAACTCAAATTTATTCATTAAACTTTTATAAACATTATCAACCTTTTTTAATAAGTTAATATGGATTGTACTAACATCCAAATTTCTTTTATACATTTTTAATTTTATCTACGACCAACATATGGTGTATCATAAAAATATATACAAATTAAAAATAATAAAGTCTTCCTTGAAGGGCTTTGCGGACGGCCCGGCGGGGAGGAAGAGTTGCGGCCTCTAGTGGTGGATACTGGTTTTTCCCCTGCATGCAGTTCGAGTTGCTAGAAATAGACCAAAATTAAATATTCAGGTTTTAACTGGTCGGTCTTGGGTTTCTTCAGATGCTAGGAATTATAGCGTCAAAGCCGAGAAGGTTTTGGTGCAGTTAATCACCACCTTGGTCTTGGCAAACACGAACGTTCGCCAAGCGAACAAAATGAATTTAGAAAATTTCAGACTCCAGCCGTGACCTTTCTGGACAAGCGCTTGAGCAAATGAAAGCCGGCAAAACTAGAATTTTCCCGGTGCTCGCTCGGCTTGCTTGTAAATGAAATTCATATACGTGCGGTCTCACGATTTCCAATGGAATTAGGCTACTCGAGGTTTCAAATGTACTTCAGACGGACGGTTGTTTTACGGCGAACTGTCTGAAGAAATTGTTTAGTAGCAGGGCGGATTCTCGGGTTAACGGGCAGGTATCTGGGGAAGTGTCTCCAGCCAGGCCGCAAGAAGGAGTCCTGTACCGCCTTGCGCAGGAGCAAGAAGGGCTAGTTTATGAACAGGATGATTTAAACAGGCCGCAAGGGAGACTCTAGTAAGGCCTTGTGTTTATAATAGAGACGGTTGATTTATATACACAGTTATTTAGATAGGTTGCAAGAGTGAATCCCGTAGCGGCTTGGTGTTAGCAGGACAGAATATTTATATACAGGAATGCTTTGAAGGCAGTTCGACTAACCCAACGAGGTTTGAGTTCAGGTTTGAGGATAACACAGGCAGGTATGCTGTTCATGAAGAAGCTGGGAATATAATTTACATGAACTAGGAAAGGATAGGTAGTTTGGGACAGGACTCTGGTTTTAACGAGCAGGTACCTGGAATGGCGGTGACTGGTGGAACCCCCGGCTAAGGCTCGGGTTCTGGTCTGGAAAGGAACGGGTTCGATTTCTCTCAGGACTGAGCGGTTATCGCTCTTGTATATGCTTCGTGATCTCCTGCCACGTCGTTTACCTAGAAAAATCTAACAGGGGCTAAACGCGATACTTCAGTGCGGATGTAAAGTAGGAATGTGCAGATCGAGCGGTTTCACCCCGGGCCCTTATCGGACAATCAGCAGGATCTCTTGACAAAATTCGTTCTGTTTTTCTTACCCTCCGAATGGCTTCAAATGTTCGCACGTCACGCATTCTTGCGACTGTGATAGCTCCTACAAATTGATAACGGCAATTAAAATTTGGAGGCACGCTTCACATAGAGTTCCATAAAGACATAATGTACTTCTTGTAGAGATACTATTAAGAATTTCAATATAACGCAGTCCAATGTTATCTCCACTCATAGTTTAAGTTATTAAAAGATGCTAACGGTTTTTTTCAGTAGACAACAATAACAACAAATAAAGAGGCGTATGTCTATAATATAGTACGCTTACAGGCTGAAGGAGAATAATATGGAGTGTTTCGGCTCAAAATCGAACATCCCCTTCGAAATTATATTTTCAATCTTAATCAAAACTCGTAACAACTATAGGCCATTCAGTAAACACAAAAACATATAATCTTTTTGAAGTTGGCATATACGTAAAATTTGTGTGCTAGGGATTCTGTATTTTGTTTTGCAAAGGTTTCCATGCCTGCATAAAGGTGACTTTGAATTTAAAAATGACAATTAATAAATATCATTAATTTAGTGTCAAAGTACATACTATTCTGGAAATTCTGGCCTGAACTTTTATAAAATGAAATAAAAATACTTATTAATAAATGCTACATCAATAGTATCCAACACAGTATTTGTTTAACATCCTTAAAAGTAGTTGTGACAGATGCTAATTAAATGTCAGACTCTTAACCTATTTGTTTTAGTAACTTTTTGTAAGAACATTCCTAGACAAGAGATGCATTTTGGAAGTATACTCATGAAATTTTAGAAATCAAAGGTCACTTTGTGTTTTTATATTTAGTGAACAGACTATGCGAGAGTTTACTAAAATCTTTTGTGTGAATTCTGTTCCATCTTAGTACAAGGAAATTGATCTAAGGAGGCTGTATTTGTTTAGTGCGTTTATCACCGGTCACTAATACGGAATTTCTAGCTGTACAATTTGAAAGACCAGGTAGCAGCAAAATGGGTGTAGTATCAAAATACAAACAAACAAAATAAGAATTGCTAGTAACTTTAACAAATCACTTATTCTGGATAACGTTACCAATGCTTTCAGTATCTACATCCTAATACTGCTAATATTCTTCTAAACTTGGAATTGATTTACAAAAAAATAGCTTTATCTAATTTGCGAAGTTGTTTTATCAGGTACCAATCCAAAAATGACTAAAGTAAAGCAACGCTTATTGATGAATTCACCTGGCACATGTTGCATTGATATTTTCTATAATACCTTACTTAAGCTAACTGTACCTTATTCACATTATTTTGATTTGCAGTAGCAATTTTGAAAGTAATATTATAGTTAATCTGATATCTTCATTACTGAATTTTATAATTTAAAAAAAATCTCGGTTTGACAATTTCTTGCAACAGCGTTAACGCGCTATCAGTCCACGAAAGAAAAGTTGAGCCCTCAAGCTCGCCAGGGCATAAGAGATCATTTCTAGAGTGAATTATTTGTAATAATACACTCGTGTCATTCAACATTTTATCCATTAGCACGATAAATATCTAAAATATACAGATTTTGTGTCTTACAATACAGTTGTGAGCGACTTATGGTTTTTACCTCCTTAGTCGGTTATGGTTTCTACCTCCCGGTGGGTTATGGACCAGTTTAGAGGTTTTAAATCGATCTAGTAATAACCGTATAATTTTGTATTGACAACCATGATTCGTGTTATACGTTTGACAGTATTGAAGTGTATTGCCAGTCTATGCCAAATTCGAGGTTAGTATGTTATGTTTTGTTTGTTGTTTGCGCCGCCTGCGTTGCTGCATCACTTTACAAAGCCTACTAGGAAGCCGAATGTCGGTAATGTGCAAACTATGGCCACTTCATGAAATTGGCGCTGATTGGAATCATCTAACAGATCACATTCCCTATTAAGTGGTAGTGATAGTGATAGTTAGCGAGTATTTAAATAGCCATAAGAGTTCAGTAAAACCATCTTTCTAACACGTTTCGTATACTATTTTATCCCATTTCATGTAGAAATGTGAAATATTAGATTTTTAAGTAAAGGTGACAATAAATGTCAAAACATAACCAAGCTGAGCAGAACTCGTTTTTATGTACTAAAACGCAATAAGTAGTTCAAGTTGATGTTATGTATTTGGCAATACTGAAATGTATTGTTGGTGACACTGTAAGTCTGTGTCATATTTGAGGTTAGCAGATTAGGTTTTGCGTAAGTCTGTGTAAACACTGGCGCAATAACTAACCTGCTAAGCTCGAATTTGACATAGATTTACAGTGTCACCAACAATACACTTCAGTATTGCCAAACGTAAAACGAATCGTCGTTGTTATGCTGTAATGATTGCTATGGTGCAAAGTACCGCATTACTAAACGAATTTACATGTAGAAGTGTAGTATATTACCATATGAAATCCGGTAATAGTATATTACATACCGAGGTGGAAAGTGTTTCATTCCCGTCGAGAGATTAAGTAGTTTACGAAGACGCGAAGCGCCAACGTTAACTTTATCTCCAGACAGGAATAAAACTTTTCACCGTGGTATGTGTACTATTTTATTCTGAACCAATTTATTCTAAACGATAGTTGGAAAAAGTATTATTATATTATATTCGATAAGTTATGGCGCGCATGAATGGATGAACGAGATTTCTAGTGTCCCTACTTAGATAGCGGTCCTCAATTGATTACTTTCCAACCGCTGCCACGGAAACCACATTTCCGACCGGTTGGAAAGTTTAAAGGTTGATAATAGCCCATTTTCCAACTTTTTAAAAGTCAGTAATCATCTAATTACATATACCTATGGTTGTGAATAAACACGTTTAGTTTATAGTTTTATTGAGGTGATGATACAGGTACTTAATCTAACAATCTAATACTGCTTGAACTGAAATGTGTCTGTTATAAGTTATGTATGGTTCATTTTATGAATTTTCAGATTGGTTTAAATTATTCTCCGGCTTTCTTGCCAAGAATACAACATTGGAGTCCAGATGGGCAAGTGAGGAGTGGGCCACCAATTACTTCGCAAGCGTCTTTGCATTCGGTCAAAGGTACGGTGATTCCTAGCAGCTTGCACAATTCACCTGAAACAGTAAGGAATGTTGGATTACCTTTTGATGCAACATGTATTTTCACGCAGAAAACTTAAGAAGTAATGGAAGAAATTAGGTTAGGGTATTATGTACTCGTGCAATATTAAATATAATATTCAATATTATAATGACGATTATGATTAAAAAAAGCGCTAATAGCAATAATACACCAGCGACAACGCTAAAAATATCTAAAAACATCCAAAAAAGCTACAAACGATAAAGTAAATTAATACTGCAAATAGACTAAATATTTAATTTTGACAGTAATACTAGTATATTACAATATAAATAAATTATAGAAACAATATACATTTAATTACTGCAAACAATAGATATACAAATCTATATATAATTAATTTTACTCACATAGTCCCGCAAATTTTGTGGTCGCTATGGTTAAAAGCTACAATAGTTTGTAGTCGAATATGTTCACCCAAAGGTTTGAAATACAGGGTGTGTAAAATTGGCAAAAAAGCTACACGTGGTAGTGTTAGTCATAAAATTCTGATTTGAAAATCTTAATACTGAGTTGGTCTTCATTCAATACAAAAATTTTTTTCAGGTAAAGCACTTTTTCTGTTTCAAATATGTCAAAGTATGTAAAATTATGGCTCCATGCAACATTTCAAAAATATTGGCTTACATTGATGAAACCGTGTGTACTAAGATGAAATACACTTTGGTGATAACACAGTTTCATAAAACTTTTATATTTTTGTAATGTTGCATGGAGCTATAATTTTACATTT
This sequence comes from Agriotes lineatus, assembly GCA_940337035.1. Lineage (NCBI taxonomy): Eukaryota > Metazoa > Arthropoda > Insecta > Coleoptera > Elateridae > Agriotes > Agriotes lineatus. Next base: position 127,262 of record CALNHX010003067.1, read on the forward strand.
AGAACTACTTTGCTTGAAGATACTTTCACATATTTGAAACAGAAAACACACCGTAACCCAAAAACCATGTTTTTTCCGCCGACCGTACTAGAACTGGCACATTATTGACAAAATTATGTTAAGCGAAGTCAAACATTCCATTACATCAGCCTTTGCTAGGTAATTTACAATAAAACTGTACAGGAATAATTCAAACATTCCATTACATCAGCCGTTGCTAGGTAATTTACAATAAAACTGAACAGGAATAATATTCTCGGCCTAGGCAGGGAATATTCGAGTACCTTTTCCTAATTTTTTTAATTACTCGTATGGTCGGCGCAAAAATAGTATATGTATCTTGGACAAAAAGCAACATTCCCAGACTCCTGTGTTGTTGGGCTCGACATTCGCCTCGGCCAACAATATTCACAGTCGTCTGGGAATGTTACGCTTTTCGTCCTAGATACACAATGTACTATTATCTACCGCTCGTGAGGGCTCATGAAGACCTATCCAACATTTTAGTATTAAGATATTCGACTTGTATGACCACGTGTAGCCCTTTCGTCTATTTATACACACTTTGTATAAAAACTATTTTTTTTAAATACGCGTATTACGATACTAGTGCCAGAGCAAAAATATTAGAGAAATTCTTACCTTGTGCAACTGCGACAACGGCGAGAACGAGGAATAAAGCAATTATTACTTTCATGTTGTTTGATTTGATAGAAACTGTAGTTCTAGTTTTGATATAACGATTCGGCCTTTATATACTTGTAGCTATCGAACTAAGTGTTTGATTAGATAAATTTTAAGGCACTTATATTTATATGAAATATTTAGAATGCAGATAAAAATAATGTCAAGTGTTTACATTAATTTCAAATCATAATCTGTAATTGATAATAAATGAAGGACTTGAAGTCTTCCCCACGAATTTAATTGTTTACAAACGGTTGAAAGGGATAATGTATGTACGTTACTAGTTTCGACAAATTGTCATCATCAGACGTAACATTATTAAAGACTAAGGGTAACAATGGTTAGCTTAGACGAATAATTGAAAGTAACATTTGGGGCCTAAAGGGCAAGTTACATGTTGACACCTTTGGAGAGCATTTCCGCAGGAATGTAACAAAATTATACAATAGTTACAGCTAGGAGAACCATTGTAAAATGTTTAAATTGACATGTAGGGAAGAATATATACAAAACTTATTAAAGTTAGTGAGCAAATTTGAATTTACATTTTCCCAAAAGGGATGAAGGTTCATCCCTTTTGCGGAAATGCTCTCCAAAGGTGTCAACCTGTAACTTGCCCTTCAGGCCCCAAATATTACTTTCAATTATTCGTCCAAGCTAACCATTGTTACCCTTAGCCTTTAATAATGTTACGTCTGATGATGACAATTTGTCGATACGAAATGTGCGTTGTTAGTCTTGTTAAAAACACACTAAAAATAAAAATATATATGTATGTTTTTTGCTTGGTTTTATTATTTAAATTTTACCCCTACTTATTTTTTTTACTTTTTTTAACTAAATGCCATACCGGGCTCCGTCATATTAGATCCGACTATCTAGGGGCTCCGTCATCAAAAAAGTTTGAGAAACGCTGTTTTATGGCATTTAATGTTCAAGGTAATCAAGTGACTGCTTCAATGTCAGTGTCAAACTATGCAGCAACAAAAAAAATTGCCTCAAATTTTGGGGAATGTCAAGTTTGATTGGTAACTAAATTTGTACACTGTTAAAAAAGCATTCTCATAGCCTGCTCTGAATCATGTGAAAATCAGACAGACAATAGATCCACTTTTCCTTTGTTTAGAAGTTATAATGTTTTGAATAATAATTTTATTCATGCCTAAGCTAAATATATAAATACTCGATCCCCGTATTATGAATATAGTGTTTACAACATGACAATCTACTTTGTTCAATTCTTCTTGAATTTTCTATACCACCTGATTACAATTATTTATTACTATTAAAAGAAATACAGCTTTGGCAATCTTTGCAGGCGATGCAAATAACCTCAGCTAGGGAAGGCTGGCGGCAGACTCGCAGCTAACGTCTAAACCCCAGTAAAACAAGCAATTACGTATAGAGAAGCAACAATAAGCATCGCAATGAGACGCATCATACGTTGACGATCACTACACGCCGAAGTAAAAAAATCGGTAAAAGGGTTTACCCTCAAATCCCTCGCAAGTGGAAGTTTGAAAACTACAAAATCCGGGGTGTTCACAATTATTTAGAAAATAGGTGCAAAGAGCTTAACATTGCTAATAATACGGGAAAGGTATTAGAAACACTTAGTAATTCCCATTACAGTAATTTGCCTAAAAATAAACAATGCTGGCGGTGGACCCCGAACTCGAGCTCCCGGGCTCAGCATAGAGGCTTTCGTAGTACCAACTGCTGCGCCACGACCACGTGCATGATAAATATATTTGCTCTGACTGCGCTATAAAGACGATGTAAATTTACATTTACAAAGTTTGCCCTGTTTTGGTTAGATCCCATTTTCGTCAAGGGTAAAACAGGAACTTTTGTGAAAATTATTACTTGCGTATTTTCTCAGTTAAAACAAAAATAGATAGCATTTGATTTGTTTAACGTGCTTAACCTGTTTATAAGTATTTGACCGAATGTATATTTTGTTTCGCGCCAGGTAGACATATAATCTGCATGGAAAATATCCTTTTTAGACGACCACGTATGAAAGTAACATTATCGCGATAGCAGCCTACTACAGAAAGTTGACAATTTCATACACTAGCACGATATTATATCGTGCTAGTCATATCGTAACGGCACAAAGTTATTCACATCACGGCCTGCTTAATTGTGTGACAAACGTCACTTTGACGTTTGTCACACAATTCAGCAGACCGTGATTCAAATAATCCAGACGCTTTTGCTTTAGTCGTTGCTCTGCTTCCAACAAGCTCTAATTTTTTATAATTGTACCAATAATAATATAACGATAAATTTTGCAAACGAAATAAAAACAATTCTTAAAAATAGAATTTACTTTGAGTGGTCGTCTAAAAAATAGTGTTCATAACTCGCCCGAAAGTGCAAATATTTGTGCTCGTGTTTTAGATCCACTCGGGCTTCGCTTCGCTACGCCCTCGTTTGTCTAATCAACACTCGCACGATATTTGCTACTTTCGACGCTTGTCATGAAAATAACTATTTCCTCCAAAAAATTGTTTTTGAGCTATACCGCCAGCAGGTAGACGGAGAGAATGACCGACGGACAGGCAGACAAACGAAATTGAGAAAACATGTTGTTTCGTCATCTAGAGACCCTAAAAGTGAGGATCTGACGAAACCTTAGAAAATGATTTTTTTCTCGGTTGCAATACTTCCTTTATCTTTTAAATACAGAACAAAGTCATAGAAAAGCAGCAGCATTTATTGTTTTTTTTCTCTTGTATTTTGTCAGTAATATAAAGTAAGAAGCGACAATCCGTATTAGAAGCTGAAATCAGAGAGACCAATAAATTTATGCACTTCAAAGAATCAAGAAAGATGAAACATTTTCAAAACATTTAACTTGTAGACATCAATATACAATACGTACAAAAAGACGGTATCGAAATGTATAGTAATAAATAATAATACATATATAACAAATACACATAACACGATATATAATAGTATTTTATTTAACAAGCATATATTGTAGATTATATTACACGAGGATGGAGTTTACATACAAGCCGAAGGCGAGTATTGTAATCATTCAACTTCATAATAGTGTGAGTAAAATTTGTCAATCGATATTTAACTTCAAAGGTTCATAAAAGTATCAATGAACAACTTGCATCAACACATTTAAAGCACACAAATTATTAACAGGATTTCGATTGATTGATCAAAATCTTTCCAGTATTGTTCACTTTATTTTTCCTTGAATCACCAATATAACCTTCTGTCATTTTCATCCTGCGTGGCATTTGGAGCTATCATGGTCGCTTCTCCATTACCACATAGTGTGGTAAAGAGTTCGGTATATCTTTCTGGATTTGGCATTCCTAGAAATTTTGCTACTTATTTCCCCATTGTTCCGAGTTTAGAGTATTCATAATAGTTGAACAAACTATCACGTTTCAATAGAACCAATTACCATTTTATTAAATTGTTACCTAGAAATAGAGGAAACCCTTATGGAATATGAAATTGTATATTCCACTAATATAATATAAGCCACTTTATGTATTTAGAGTTAGCTATATGTATAATACACTTATTATTTGACAGTTGAAGGTAATAGTACATTACATACCGGAAAGTGGTTCATGATTGTCCAGATATTAAGTAGCTAACCGAGGCGCAAAGCGTCGAAGTTAACTTTATTTCGAGACACGAATGGAACTTTTCACGGTGGTATGTATACTATTTTATTAACAACCACTTCATTGGAAAAATTTATGTTGTGACTGACATTTGATGTTTTTGAGAATTGACAGAATTGTAACCTTCCGACCAAGAGATGGAAATGTTGAACTGTAATTTTCACCCAAGAAGAACAGATTTCCATCCGCTGTCATGGTAATCTATTTTCCGCCCGGTGTGAGCAGTAAAAGTTGGTAAATGCTTATTTTCAAACTATTTAAAAGTTAGTAATGACCTTATTATAGCCGATTATGCGTTATTTTGCTGAGGTGCAATTTCTGACCCGAGGGCGAAGCCCGAGAGTCAGAAATGGCACTGAATCAAAATAGCATTCTCTCCGAGTTGTATATACTATTTTTTTCACGTTCCAGGAAGATTTAAAACGAAAAAGCAGTTTTTTTAAACGTCATTTATTGACATTTTAGTTACAATTATTTTAAAATTAGTAGCCTATGGTAAATTTTAAAGATGGTGGCACTGTAAGTCATTATGACAAGAGCTCACAATCATGTCAAATTCGAGTTTAGCAGGTTAGGTTTTGCGTCAGTTTGTGTCAAAACTGAATCAAAACCTCACCTGATAACCTCGAATATGACATAATTGTTGTGTCAGTCATAATGAAAACTCCCTAGCGAAATGTTTGTCTTATTTAGTCTTTAGGGAGTAAATATTTTACTTCTGTCACAATTTTGAAGCTATAGAAACGGACTCCCTGTCGTGGAAAAAATAAATTGTTTGCTCAATACTGTTTGTCTTCGAAACTATGATTCCATTGTTTCATAAAGAATATGATTCTACTACTCCTGACCATTTTGATCTAAAGGGGTGAATTGATTTATGCGTTCATCAGTCGTCCCTAATATGGAAATTCCAACCGTAAACTCAAAGTGAAAACAAACTGAGTGTAATATCAAACTACCTTCTAACAAATTAAATATTTCATAGTATTTTAATACTTTTATTTTCCACTTATCTATCGTTTGTTTTTTATATCGGTGATAGAAACGACAGATATAATGCAGTCCATGACGCCCTCTTATAATCGACAGGCGTAATTATTATGCCCTCTGTTTACCTAGGGCGTTAGGGACTGCTCTTCAAGCTTTCCAATTTATTTAATTATGTGTACAAAGTGGAAAATAGAACGTTGTATGTTCAGCGAGCATTACTTGATGTTTATACCACAGAGGTCTTGTCTTGTCACCTTCGCGTGGGCAGATACATCTTGATAATGCCCTTGGCATATAGATAACTATAAATCTCTCGGGTACCGTTACTAAAGCTTTGTTTGGATAAAAACTAATACTGCTAATATTCGTCTAAGGTAAGTTATGGTTTGCAGATAAATTACTTTATCTTATTGGTGCATCCTACCAATAAAACACTGATTGAAGTTAAGCAAAACCTGTGAATGAATTCCCTTAGCATTATGTTGTATTGCTGGGTGTTGTTTCATTTATAATATCTTGCTTATGGTAATTACCTGTTTCACCTCCACCTGCTGTCGATATTTGGATATCAGCTAAGGAAAAATACATTTTTCACTACCTTATTTGTAAGTGATCCTTACACACGCAACCTTGAGGGATGTAGGAAACATTTACAAAAATTGTTACGGTTTCCTTGACAATGTACTTACTTCCCTAGAGAAGTAAATTACTTATATCCCGCATGCATTACAACTGATAAGATGCCATGTCTGCCACTTGGTTAACACAAAGAAAACCATTATCGTTCGTCCTATTATCCATTTTTAATTAGAATACAATCACATAGCCCACAAAACAGCATTCGCTATCGTATTCCCACATTTTTTCGAAGAATTTTTCACAGTACGTTTATAACTGTCAAACAAAACGTCACAGCGCTATAAGGCTACTACAATTTAGCAAATGTCATAATTTTACGCCAGGTATTACCTACCATTTACTTTACATAAGGAAATATTGGTAGTGAAAAAATTTATATACTTTACACAGGATGTAGGAAGATTTACACCACCTCGTACCTTGCTACCCTCGTTCGCTTCGCTCACTCAGGCATCAAACGGTCCTCGGTAGTGTAAATCTTACCTACATTCCTTGTAAAGTAATATACTATTTTTTACTACCTTCTTTGTAAATGATCCTTACTCTGTCAAGTTTGAGGGATGTAGGCTACATTTACAAAAAATGTTACAGTTGCCATGACAATGTACTTACTTCCCTAAAGAAGTGAATTACTTACATCCCGCATGTATTACAACTGATAACATGCCATGTCTGCCACTTGGTTAACACGAAGAAAAACCATTGTCGTTCGTACTATTATCCATTTTTAATCAGAATACAAGCACAAAGATCACAAAACAGCATTTGCAATCGTATTCACGAATTTTTTCCAATAATTTTTCACAGTGCGTTTATAACTGTCAAACAAAACGTCACAGCGCTACAAGGCTACTATAGTTTTGCAAATTTTATAATTTTACGCCAGGTTATTACCTACCATTTACTTTACAAAAGGAAATATTGGTAGTGAAAAAAATTATGTACTTTACACAGGATGTAGGAAGATTTACACTACCTCGAACCTTGCTCGCTACGCTCACTCAGGCATCAAACGGTCCTCGGTAATGTAAATCTTATCTACATCCCTTGTAAAGTAATATACTATCTTTCCAAACCGGTTAGAACAGTAGGCATTGCTCACCTCATCTGAGGTAAGAAAGTTACTTAGGTAAGAAAGAAAATCAAGCAATTTTTATGAATAAACTGTACCGCATGTTAACTGACTGCTGACGCGTGCTGATTCTAACAGCTGACATATTGATAGTTGACGGACTGACGGATAATTGACTTTATGACTTGTGTTACAGTCTGTTTATACGAGGAATTAGGAATGCATTCTGTGAGTGTTCACATCCTTTTGATGCAGGTAAGTACGAAACCTTAAGTGGCCCCGTGAGTGGCCCTTCATTCGAAGGAATTAAATTAACATCTCGCACATGCGTACTCACGACAGGAGAGGCTAAAAATCACTGTGCGCGCCCGCGCTTTATTTTTTAATCCAACCAAAACTGCTTTGACAGTTTGACCTCAGTGGACATAACCTCAAAAAGTATAAATAGTAAAGCGATTTTTTAAGAACAAAAACACTATTATGTATTTATTTCGAAATTAAACGATTAATGAACAGTGAAAAGTTGGATTTATGTAATGTAATTTAATAATAATTCTAAATTTATGACTCTGCATTGAAATTGAAAGTAAAGGAACAATTTGTACAACTTTGAATGGTAATTCCAGTTTTTAAATTATTAACGGGTATGTTCAAATCTGAACTAACTTTATTTGAAATATTTGTAGCTGCAGTACTTTGTTTAATTGCCGGAATGTCAAAGGTAGATGGCCCTGGTTGTGGTTCTGCCAACTGTACCATTTTGGCAATTTTTTTTTAATTTCGAGGGAATCCTCCACATATCCTTCGGCGACGTTTGACAATTTCCAACCTCCATGGAGTTTCAAGTCGAAAACTCCGCCACCCTGTGAAGCTAGTGCAGTAGCTGAGGTTCTTCGACAGCAATGTCCAGTAAAAAGGTGTGAGTTTTCCAGTTTTAAAAAGAAAGCAATTTTTTTAGGCATACTCCCAAATGTATTATGCCCAATCGGCTTGCTCGATACTTGCCCATTACGAACACTCAGGAAAAACCTTGACTGGTCTGCAGGTCTCATACCAACGTACTTTTTGGTGATACGTATCCAATTTGGTTCAATTATTACAAACTGTCTTGAAGTTCCAGTTTTTGTATAAGGTATATTTACTCTAATAATGTCCTCTTTTATCTCTAAATCATGAATTCTCATTTTACAGAGCTCATCGCTTCTGCAAGCGCCTGCTACGCCCATAAGTAAAGCAACCTTTATTGGAAATTTTATTTTCAGAAATTGACACACATGTTACTTATTTTTATGAGAATAAATTCCTCATCTCTTGCAACTTCAAGAAAGGTATTGACTTGGTTAATATTGAGAACTGAAGATTTTTTTGGCTTATAACCCACATTTCGTCGTTTCAGAAATGACTGTAATTTGGGATACTTGGAAATTTAAAATGGGAGCGAAACGTTAAAATACAATGCTCATAAACTGTATTCTAGCTCATTTGATTTTGTTTGTTTACATTACCCGCCACCAATCTGTATACAGTGACCGCCAAAAAGTCTCCATCAAATGGAAAAATGTCAATTTTCGATTTTTCAAAAATATATTTTACAGCATTAATTTGTCTGAAAACCTATTTAGCCTTTAACAGACATACGGAGTTAATTTTACTTAGTTAGAAAAAGGCGTTTCTCGAAATCGCCAAAATCCAAAAAGGGCATTTTTTGAGAAATTCATCACCAGTGTCAAGCTTCGTCCAACCCTCCAAAACCCTTGACAACAATCAGTCAACAGAATAATTCCAGATCTACTCCTGTCCCTGTTAGCACCTTCTTGAAAGGACCCTCTAGCTTTATCGAAACTTCTATGGCACTCCACTGAGCAACACTTAGATTGATGTAGACCGCTTTTTACTTATGTCAATTGTCAACTGTACTCCCTCCAATAAAACTGTTTTAATATAATTCTTCAATTAGTCACTGGCAAATAACCAGTCTTGTATTCATTAAGTTTACCAATACCAATTCTCTTCTGTAATTACTCCAGTACTTCTGTTATTTGTTATTTAATATTCGACTTCATTATATACGCCACGCAGATTTAGACTACCCTTTTTAAATAAGCCACAACTTTTACTTTAAACGAGGGATAAGTTTAATATGTTTTTAATTAGATCAAAACGATTTTCTTTGCATGTTTTTCTACTTGTTATTTTCTAATAATTGGAACAAACTTCTTAACTACCATATTTCTATTATTAATGCCTCCTATATTATAATTCTTATTTGATATCTACCTACTTTAATTATCCTTATCAGAATTTCACATTTGTCAGTACTGATACCACCGTCCCTTAAATTTTCTTTTTATATTCAAACCACCTGTAAACGTTTAATAGCTATCAGTTCATTAATAATTTGCTTTAACTCAAATTTATTCGTTAAACTTTTATAAACATTATCAACCTTTTTTAATAAGTTAATATGGATTGTACTAACATCCAAATTTCTTTTATACATTTTTAATTTTATCTACGACCAACATAAGGTGTATCATAACAATATATACAAATTAAAAAAAATAAAGTCTTCCTTGAAGGGCTTTGCGGACGGCCCGGCGGGGAGGAAGAGTTGCGGCCTCTAGTGGTGGATACTGGTTTTTCTCCTGCATGCAGTTCGAGTTACTAGAAATACACCAAAATTAAATATTCAGGTTTTAACTGGTCGGTCTTGGGTTTCTTCAGATGCTAGGAATTATAGCGTCAAAGCCGAGAAGGTTTTGGTGCAGTTAATCACCACCTTGGGCTTGGCAAACACGAACGTTCGCCAAGCGAACGAAATGAATTTAGAAAATTTCAGACTCCAGTCGTGACATTTCTGGGGAAGTGTCTCCAGCCAGGCCGCAAGAAGGAGTCCTGTACCGTCTTGCGCAGGAGCAGGAAGGGCTATTTTATGAACAGGATGATTTAAACAGGCCGCAAGGGAGAATCTAGTAACGCCTTGTGTTTATAATAGAGACGGTTGATTTATATACACGGTTATTTAGATAGGCTGCAAGAGTGAATCCCGTAGCGGCTTATTGTTAGCAGGACGGAATATTTATATACAGGATTGCTTTGAAGGCAGTTCGACTAACCCAAGCAACGGAGGTATGAGTTCAGGTTTGAGGATAGCACAGACAGGTATGCTGTTCATGAAGAAGCTGGGAATATAATTTACATGAACTAGGAAAGGATAGGTAGTTTGGGACAGGACTCTGGTTTTAACGAGCAGGTATCTGGAATGGCGGTGACTGGTGGAACCGCCGGCTAAGGCTCGGGTTCTGGTCTGGACTCTGAAGGGAACGGGTTCGATCTCTCCCAGGACTGAGCGATTATCGCTCTTGTATATGCTTCGTGATCTCCTGCCACGTCGTTTACCTAAAAAAATCTAACAGGGGCTAAACGCGATACTTCAGTGCGGATGTAAAGTAGAAATGTGCCGATCGAGCGGCGCGGCATAGCTTGTGTAACTCGTCGGTTTCACCCCGGGCCCTTATCGGACAATCAGCAGGATCTCTTGACAAAATTCGTTTTGTTTTTCTTACCCTCCGAGTAGCCTCAAATGTTCGCACGTCACGCATTCTTGTGACTGTGATAGCTCCTACAAATTGATAACGGCAATTAAAATGTTCGAAAACAATTTGGAGGGACGCTTCACATAGAGTTCCATAAAGACATAATGTACTTCTTGTAGAGATACTATTAAGAATTTCACTATAACGCAGTCCAATGTTATCTTCACTCATAGTTTAAGTTATTAAAAGATGCTAACGGTTTTTTTCAGTAGACAACAATAAAAACAAATAAAGAGGCGTATGTCTATAATATAGTACGCGCATGAATGGATGAACGAGATTTCTAGTGTCCCTACTTAGATAGCGGTCCTCAATTGATTACTTTCCAACCGCTGCCACGGAAACCACATTTCCGACCGGTTGGAAAGTTTAAAGGTTGATAATAGCCCATTTTCCAACTTTTTAAAAGTCAGTAATCATCTTATTACATATACCTATGGTTGTGAATAAACACGTTTAGTTTATAGTTTTATTGAGGTGATGATACAGGTACTTAATCTAACAATCTAATACTGCTTGAACTGAAATGTGTCTGTTATAAGTTATGTATGGTTCATTTTATGAATTTTCAGATTGGTTTAAATTATTCTCCGGCTTTCTTGCCAAGAATACAACATTGGAGTCCAGATGGGCAAGTGAGGAGTGGGCCACCAATTACTTCGCAAGCGTCTTTGCATTCGGTCAAAGGTACGGTGATTCCTAGCAGCTTGCACAATTCACCTGAAACAGTAGGGAATGTTGGATTACCATTTGATGCAATATGTATTTTCACGCAGAAAACTTAAGAAGTAATGGAAGAAATTAGGTTAGGGTATTATGTACTCGTGCAATATTAAATGTAATATTCAATATTATAATGACGATTATGATAAAAAAAAAGCGCTAATAGCAATAATACACCAGCGACAACGCTAAAAATATCTAAAAACATCCAAAAAAGCTACAAACGATAAAGTAAATTAATACTGCAAATAGACTAAATATTTAATTTTTACAGTAATACTAGTATATTACAATATAAATAAATTATAGAAACAATATACATTTAATTACTGCAAACAATAGATATACAAATCTATATATAATTAATTTTACTCACATAGTCCCGCAAATTTTGTGGTCGCTATGGTTAAAAGCTACAATAGTTTGTAGGCGAATATGTTCACCCAAAGGTTTGAAATACAGGGTGTGTAAAATTGGCAAAAAAGCTACACGTGGTAGTGTTAGTAATAAAATTCTGATTTGAAAATCTTAATACTGAATTGGTCTTCATTCAATACAAATTTTTTTTTCAGGTAAAGGTACTTTTTCTGTTTCAAATAACGGTGGTCATAAACAGTCGTCATCCCAGTTGCTTTGAAAAACAAAATGTTATATCTTTGATTAATTCATGCAACACAATGAAACGTCATTGAGTACTGTCATAGCGCAGTTTTTCTCAATTTTAATAGACATACGTTTTTGAAGTCAAAACCTACTGGGATGACGACTGTTTATGAACACCCGTTATGTCAAAGTATGTAAAATTATGGCTCCATGCAACATTTCAAAAATATCGGCTTACATTGATGAAACCGTGTGTACTAAGATGAAATACACTTTGGTGATAACACAGTTTCATAAAACTTTTATATTTTTGTAATGTTGCATGGAGCTATAATTTTACATTTAGAACTAATTTGCTTGAAGATACTTTCACATATTTGAAACAGAAAACACACCGTAACCCAAAAACCATGTTTTTTCCGCCGACCGTACTAGAACTGGGCACATTATTGACAAAATTATGTTAAGCGAAGTCAAACATTCCATTACATCAGCCTTTGCTAGGTAATTTACAATAAAACTGTACAGGAATAATTCAAACATTCCATTACATCAGCCGTTGCTAGATAATTTACAATAAAACTGAACAGGAATAATATTCCCGGCCTATTTCCTAATTTTTTTAATTACTCGTATGGTCGGCGCAAAAATAGTATATGTATCTTCGACAAAAAGCAACATTCCCAGACTCCTGTGTTGTTGGGCTCGACATTCGCCTCGGCCAACAATATTCACAGTCGTCTGGGAATGTTACGCTTTTGGTCCTAGATACACAATGTACTATTATCTACCGCTCGTGAGGACTCATGAAGACCAATCCAACATTTTAGTATTAAGATATTCGACTTGTATGACCACGTGTAGCCCTTTCGTCTATTTATACACACTTTGTATAAAAACTATTCTTTTTAAATACGCGTATTACGATACTAGTGCCAGAGCAAAAATATTAGAGAAATTCTTACCTTGTGCAACTGCGACAACGGCGAGAACGAGGAATAAAGCAATTATTACTTTCATGTTGTTTGATTTGATAGAAACTGTAGTTCTAGTTTTGATATAACGATTCGGCCTTTATATACTTGTAGCTATCGAACTAAGTGTTTGATTAGATAAATTTTGAGGCACTTATATTTATATGAAATATTTAGAATGCAGATAAAAATAATGTCAAGTGTTTACATTAATTTCAAATCATAATCTGTAATTGATAATAAATGAAGGACTTGAAGTCTTCCCCACGAATTTATTTGCTTACAAACGGTTGAAAGGGATAATGTATGTACGTTACTAGTTTCGACAAATTGTCATCATCAGACGTAACATTATTAAAGGCTAAGGGTAACAATGGTTAGCTTAGACGAATAATTGAAAGTAACATTTGGGGCCTAAAGGGCAAGTTACATGTTGACACCTTTGGAGAGCATTTCCGCAGGAATGTAACAAAATTATACAATAGTTACAGCTAGGAGAACCATTGTAAAATGTTTAAATTGACATGTAGGGAAGAATATATACAAAACTTATTAAAGTTAGTGAGCAAATTTGAATTTACATTTTCCCAAAAGGGATGAACGTTCATCCCTTTTGTGGAAATGCTCTCCAAAGGTGTCAACCTGTAACTTGCCCTTCAGGCCCCAAATATTACTTTCAATTATTCGTCCAAGCTAACCATTGTTACCCTTAGCCTTTAATAATGTTACGTCTGATGATGACAATTTGTCGATACGAAATGTGCGTTGTTAGTCTTCTTAAAAACACACTAAAAATAAAAATATATATGTATGTTTTTTGCTTGGTTTTATTATTTTAATTTTACCCCTACTTATTTTTTTACTTTTTTTAACTAAATACCATACCGGGCTCCGTCATATTAGATCCGACTATCTAGGGGCTCCGTCATCAAAAAAGTTTGAGAAACGCTGTTTTATGGCATTTAATGTTCAAGGTAATCAAGTGACTGCTTCAATGTCAGTGTCAAACTATGCAGCAACAAAAAAATTTACCTCAAATTTTGGGGAATGTCAAGTTTGATTGGTAACTAAATTTGTACACTGCTAAAAAAGCATTCTCATAGCCTGCTCTGAATCATGTGAAAATCAGACAGACAATAGATCCACTTTTCTTTTGTTTAGACGTTATAATGTTTTGAATAATAATTTTATTCATGCCTAAGCTATATATATAAATACTCGATATCCGTATTATGAATATAGTGTTTACAACATGACAATCTACTCTGTTCAATTCTTCTTGAATTTTCTATACTACCTGATTACTAAGGCGCGGATCCTAGGTAAAATACCTTTTCTGACTATTGTAGGTATAGGATAAATAACTGTATATAAATCCGTTTCACGAAAAATCTTATCATTTAATAGGAATTTGATATTACCTATAATACCTATTTCAAGTTTTTTTAACCTAAACTCAGACATTATATCACTTGAAATAGGTTGTTTAATTTTTTCTTTTTTCTTATTATTTAGATTAATATATCCGTTAAATTTCAGTCCGTAATTGGTACAATAGACACAACGGGCATTCTAACCTTAAATAATAGATTAACAGTAATAACACGTTTGTTGTTAATATTTATAATCGGGTTTCAGGAAGATTATGACCAACTGGAATAGACTTACTGTATATAATAGCTATTTACGGGATTAGGCCGGTAGTTAAGCATTTATTGCCGAGCTAGTACATTACAGTCGAGCCCGTCAGGTCGAGGCGGGTCATTAACAGATTCAATGGAATAAATTAATAAAATTCGAACTTGGTTGAAAGGAACTTCTGACAAACCAAGCGAAAATGTTTTTAAAAGATTAACTAATATTTTGGAGGAAAATTCAGGTTGTTTATGAAAAACGTACTAAAACTTCAAATAATGAACAGCCCAACGAACCTATAGACAATATTGATTGGTTCATTTACAAATTCGTACCAATTATCTATTTCTGTAGAAGATACACTTAGCTTTTCATGACTGAAAAATATATTCACATATAAATGATACTCATGTACGACAGAAAATGTTGAAATGTATTTTATTTGTTATGCTAACAGTAGCAAATAAATTTAGTTTAATGTTTAGATTTTGTTCTATTTTAATTTTCTTTAACCTATTTTAAGTACCTAGTCCTGGTTTTTAATAACCTATTTTAGGTAACTAAAACGAAGTTTTTTACAATCTAAAATCCTAGCCTTACTGATTACAATTATTTATTACTATTAAAAGAAATACAGCTTTGGCAACCTTTGCAGGCGATGCAAATAACCTCGACTAGGGAAGGCTGGAGGCAGACTCACAGCTAACGTCTAAACCCCAGTAAAACAAGCAATTACGTATAGAGAAGCAACAATAAGGATCGCAATGAGACGCATCATACGATGACGATCACTACACGCCGAAGTAAAAAAATCGGTAAAAGGGTGATACGAACCGATAAACAGATCAGAGCAACAAAGAAAATGTACGTCGCCACATAAAGCGGCGACAATACAAAGAGCCCTAAAAACATCTGTTTACCAAGCCGTCGCGATCTTGCACAAACAAAGAGAAAATATATCTATTTTCAAAAACCCTCGTAGAAACATAAAACAATAAAACTAATGGCAACCCCAGCGAAATTTTAAAGTGCAGCAAAGTGGCGCTCATAAACTTTATTGGAACCGGCCGGCCAAGAAAGGCGACAGCAAGCGAAATACGCCTCACGTATGAGCAAGAGCGCTTATACTTAAAAGGGCACATAAAAAAATACACCGCCGCCCCGGAATACCCCGTGTTTGGTAGCAAACGAAAGGGAAAACCACCGCTAATTAATAAAACAATCCGCGAATCGACAGCAGCAACGCACGCCGAGCGCGCCACATTTTCCTGGAAGCAGAAGCACCAATTTTAGCCGGAGTACAAGCCCGAATTCTTAAAATCGCCGGGGTAGGCATGCAGATCACCCACCGTCCGGCAAGAGAAATTAATACCAACGAATGTATCATCTTAAATTAAGAAGTTTTCACAAAAGCAATAAACTAAGGCAGGGTTGTCTAGTATCAAAATACGGGGAAAAATTAGACAATTTTTTTTGAAGCAAGTATGAAATTTGAGCCTCAAACGGTCAACGAGCGCGCACGCAAATATAACGTCCGCGATATATGCAAGGGCATTGGGAAAATTAATTCATTCGGCGAGTTTAGCGACAAGCACCCTCATATCAGGTATCAAAAGGACCGCCGTTTCGCGAGCTATGCCATGCGACACAAATCAGGTCGATAATTGATCGCGCCGCGCAATTAAACGCGATAATTCGAAATGCATCAAAAACGGGCCAAAACATCCCTTCTTCCTCGACCAATGTGCTGCGAGATCGCGTCTGACAAAGGACTGGCCCCTTTAAATAGTCGGACGCTGGCAGTAGGAACTCACTCAACCCAGGAGAGTCAGCCAACAGCATCCAGCCTTCCAGGACCAGCTAGCAGCTCCAGCCTTCCAAGGATCTACCAGCCCCAGCCCTCTCCAGAGCCTATCACCTTCGTTGGACATAGCAGTTTGCCGCATCTACTGGACTTAGCTGACTACCGCATCTACTGGACATAGAGCCTATCACCTTCGTTGGACTTAGCTGTCTACCGCATCTACTGGACATAGAGCCTGCCGCATCCACTGGACTTAGCTGTCTACCGCATCTACTGGACATAGAGTCTGCCGCATCCACTGGACTTAGCTGCCTGCCGCATCCACTGGACTTAGCTGTCTGCCGCATCTACTGGACTCAGAGCCAACCGCATTCGTTGGACTTAGAGCCAACCGCCTTCGTTGGACTTAGAGCCAATCGCCTTCGTGGGATTTGGACAAGGAGCCACTTTAGCCGCCGGCACCGCCTCCGAAGGACCACACCAGCTTCCAACTGCGGATGCCAATCCGCCATTTTCTTTTTCTGTACATATATGTTACCTAGTTATAAGCTTATCTGTATGTTAGTTAGTAGTGTAAATATAATAAACTTTGTTCCAATCAAATCCAGTGTCTAGCTGAGGGTAACGCCCACCCTCCTCTTCCGAAACCGACGCCATTGAAGTAACCCTACCGCTGAGCTATAAACCGAGGCGTGTTAAGGGTTTACCCTCAAATCCCTCGCAAGTGGAAGTTTGAAAACTACAAAATCCGGGGTTTTCACAATTATTTAGAAAATAGGTGCAAAGAGCTTAACATTGCTAATAATACGGGAAAGGTATTAGAAACACTTAGTAATTCCCATTACAGTAATTTGCCTAAAAATAAACAATGCTGGCTTTGGACCCCGAACTCGAGCTCCCGGGCTCAGCATAGAGGCTTTCGTAGTACCAACTGCTGCGCCACGACCACGTGCATGATAAATATATTTGCTCTGACTGCGCTATAAAGACGATGTAAATTTCTGTCTCATTTACAGAGTTTGCCCTGTTTTGGTTAGGTCCCATTTTCGTCAAGGGTAAAAAATAACTTGCGAAAATTATTACTTGCGTGTTTTCTCAGTTAAAACAAAAATAGATAGCATTTGATTTGTTTAACGTGCTTAACCTGTTTATAAGTATTTGACCTAATTTATATTTTGTTTCGAGCCAGGTAGACATATAATCTGCATGGAAAATATCCTTTTCCTCCAACAAATGATTTTTGAGCTATACCGCCAGCAGGTAGACGGAGAGAATGACCGACGGACAGGCAGACAGACGAAATTGAGAAAACATGTTGTTTCGTCATCTAGAGACCCTAAAACGCGAGGATCTGACGAAACCCTAGAAAATGATTTTTTTCTCGGTTGCAATACTTCCTTTATCTTTCAAATACAGAACAAAGTCATAAAAAAGCATCAGCATTTATTGTTTTTTTTTCTCTTGTATCTTGTCAGGGAAGTAAGAAGCGACAATCGGTATTAGAAGCTGAAATCAGAGAGACCAATAAATTTATTCACTTCAAAGAATCAAGAAAAATGAAACATTTTCAAAACATTTAACTCGTAGACATCAATATACAATACGTACACAAAGACGGTATCGAATTGTATAGTAATAAATAATAATACATATAAAAATACACATAACATGATATATAATAGTATTTTATTTAACAAGCATATATTGTAGATTATATTACACGTGGATGGAGTTTACATACAAGCCGAAGGCGAGTGTTGTAATCATTCAACTTCATAATAGTGTGAGTAAAATTTGTCAATCGATATTTAACTTCAAAGGTTCATAAAAGTATCAATGAACAACTTGCATCAACACATTTAAAGCACACAAATTATTAACAGGATTTCGATTGATTGATCAAAATCTTTCCAGTATTGTTCACTTTATTTCTCCTTGAATCACCAATATAACCTTCTGTCATTATTATCCTGCGTGGCATTTGGAGCTATCATGGTCGCCTCTCCATTACCACATAGTGTGGTAAAGAGTTCGGTATATCTTTCTGGATTTGGCATTCCTAGAAATTTTGCTACTTATTTCCCCATTGTTCCGAGTTTAGAGTATTCATAATAGTTGAACAAACTATCACGTTTCAATAGAACCAATTACCATTTTATTAAATTGTTACCTAGAAATAGAGGAAACCCTTATGGAATATGAAATTGTATATTCCACTAATATAATATAAGCCACTTTATGTATTTAGAGTTAGCTATATGTATAATACACTTATTATTTGACAGTTGAAGGTAATAGTACATTACATACCGGAAAGTGGTTCATGACTGTCCAGATATTAAGTAGCTAACCGAGGCGCAAAGCGTCGAAGTTAACTTTATTTCGAGACACAAATGGAACTTTTCACGGTGGTATGTATACTATTTTATTAACAACCACTTCATTGGAAAAATTTATGTTGTGACTGACATTTGATGTTTTTGAGAATTGACAGAATTGTAACCTTCCGACCAAGAGATGGAAATGTTGAACTGTAATTTTCACCCAAGAAGAACAGATTTCCATCCGCTGTCATGGTAATCGGACTTCCTGTCGTGGAAAAAATAAATTGTTTGCTCAATACTGTTTGTCTTCGAAACTATGATTCCATTGTTTCATAAAGAATTTGATTCTACTACTCCTGACCATTTTTATCTAAAGGGGTGAATTGATTTATGCGTTCATCAGTCGTCCCTAATATGGAATTTTCAACCGTAAACTCAAAGTGAAAACAAACTGAGTGTAATATCAAACTACCTTCTAACAAATTAAATATTTCATAGTATTTTAATACTTTTATTTTCCACTTATCTATCGTTTGTTTTTTATATCGGTGATAGAAACGACAGATATAATGCAGTCCATGACGCCCTCTTATAATCGACAGGCGTAATTATTATGCCCTCTGTTTACCTAGGGCGTTAGGGACTGCTCTTCAAGCTTTCCAATTTATTTAATTATGTGTACAAAGTGGAAAATAGAACGTTGTATGTTCAGCGAGCATTACTTGATGTTTATACCCCAGAGGTCTTGTCTTGTCACCTTCGCGTGGGCAGATACATCTTGATAATGCCCTTGGCATATAGATAACTATAAATCTCTCGGGTACCGTTACTAAAGCTTTGTTTGGATAAAAACTAATACTGCTAATATTCGTCTAAGGTAAGTTATGGTTTGCAGATAAATTACTTTATCTTATTGGTGCATCCTACCAATAAAACAATGATTGAAGTTAAGCAAAACCTGTGAATGAATTCCCTTAGCATTATGTTGTATTGCTGGGTGTTGTTTCAGTTATAATATCTTGCTTATGGTAATTACCTGTTTCACCTCCACCTGCTGTCGATATTTGGATATCAGCTAAGGAAAAATACTTTTTTCACTACCTTATTTGTAAGTGATCCTTACACACGCAACCTTGAGGGATGTAGGAAACATTTACAAAAATTGTTACGGTTTCCTTGACAATGTACTTACTTCCCTAGAGAAGTAAATTACTTACATCCCGCATGCATTACAACTGATAAGATGCCATGTCTGCCACTTGGTTAACACAAAGAAAACCATTATCGTTCGTCCTATTATCCATTTTTAATCAGAATACAATCACATAGCCCACAAAACAGCATTCGCTATCGTATTCCCACATTTTTTCGAAGAATTTTTCACAGTACGTTTATAACTGTCAAACAAAACTTCACAGCGCTATAAGGCTACTACAATTTAGCAAATGTCATAATTTTACGCCAGGCATTACCTACCATTTACTTTACATAAGGAAATATTGGTAGTGAAAAAAAATATGTACTTTACACAGGATGTAGGAAGATTTACACCACCTCGTACCTTGCTACCCTCGTTCGCTTCGCTCACTCAGGCATCAAACGGTCCTCGGTAGTGTAAATCTTACCTACATTCCTTGTAAAGTAATATACTATTTGTTACTACCTTCTTTGTAAATGATCCTTACACTGTCAAGTTTGAGGGATGTAGGCTACATTTACAAAAAATGTTACAGTTGCCATGACAATGTACTTACTTCCCTAAAGAAGTGAATTACTTACATCCCGCATGTATTACAACTGATAAGATGCCATGTCTGCCACTTGGTTAACACGAAGAAAAACCAGTGTCGTTCGTACTATTATCCATTTTTAATCAGAATACAAGCACAAAGATCACAAAACAGCATTTGCAATCGTATTCACGCATTTTTTCCAATAATTTTTCACAGTGCGTTTATAACTGTCAAACAAAACGTCACAGCGCTATAAGGCTACTATAGTTTTGCAAATTTTATAATTTTACGCCAGGTTATTACCTACCATTTACTTTACAAAAGGAAATATTGGTAGTGAAAAAATTATGTACTTTACACAGGATGTAGAAAGATTTACACTACCTCGAACCTTGCTCGCTTCGCTCACTCAGGCATCAAACGGTCCTCGGTAATGTAAATCTTATCTACATCCCTTGTAAAGTAATATAGGTACTATCTTTCCAAGCCGGTTAGAACAGTAGGCATTGCTCATCTCATCTGAGGTAAGAAAGTAAATCAAGCAATTTTTATGAATAAACTGTACCGCATGTTAACTGACTGCTGACGCGTGCTGATTCTGACAGCTGACATATTGATAGTTGACGGACTGACGGATAATTGACTTTATGACTTGTGTTACAGTCTGTTTATACGAGGGATTAGGAATGCATTCTGTGAGTGTTCACATCCTTTTGATGCAGGTAAGTACGAAATCTTAAGTGGCTCCGTGAGTGGCCCTTCATTCGAAGGAATTAAATTAACATCTCGCGCATGCGTACTCACTACAGGAGAGGCTAAAAATCACCGTGCGCGCCCGCGCTTTATTTTTTAATCAAATCAAAACTGCTTTGACAGTTTGACCTCGGTTGACATAACCTCAAAAAGTATAAATAGTAAAGCGATTTTTTAAGAGCAAAAACACTATTTTGTATTTATTTAGAAATTAAACGACCAATGAACAGTGAAAAATTGGATTTATGTAATGTAATTTAATAATAATTCTTAAGACTCTGCATTGAAATTGAAAGTAAAGGAAAAATTTGTACAACTTTGAATGGTAATTCCAGTTTTTAAATTATTAACGGGTATGTTCAAATCTGAATTAACTTTATTTGAAATATTTGTAGCTGCAGTACTTTGTGGAATTGCCGGAATGTCAAAGGTAGATGGCCCTGGTTGTGGTTCCGCCAACTGTGCCATTTTGGCATTTTTTTTTTTACTTTCAAGGGAATCCTCCACATATCCTTCGGCGACGTTTGACGATTTCCAACCTCCATGGCGTTTCAAGTCTAAAACTCCGCTACCCTGTAAAGCTAGTGCAGTAGCTGAGGTTCTTCGAAAACAATGTCCAGTAAAAAGGTGTGAGTTTTCCAGTTTTAAAAAGAAAGCAATTTTTTTAGGCATACTCCCAAATGTATTATGCCCAATCGGCTGCTTCGATACTTGCCCATTAAGAACACTGAGGAAAAACCGTGACTGGTCTGCAGGTCTCATACCAACGTACTTTTTGGTGATACGTATCCAATTTGGTTCAATTATTACAAACTGTCTTGAAGTTCCAGTTTTTGTATAAGGTATATTTACTCTAATAATGTCCTCTTTTATCTCTAAATCATGAATTCTCATTTTACAGAGCTCATCGCTTCTGCAAGTGCCTGCTACGCCCATAATTAAAGCAACCTTTATTGGAAATTTTATTTTCAAAAATTGACACACATGTTACTTATTTTTATGAGAATAAATTCCTCATCTCTTGCAACTTCAAGAAAGGTATTGACTTGGTTAATATTGAGAACTGAAGATATTTTTGGCTTATAACCCACATTTTGTCGTTTCAGAAATGACTGTAATTTGGGATACTTGGATATTTAAAATGGGAGCGAAACGTTAAAATACAATGCTCATAAACTGTATTCTAGCTCATTTGATTTTGTTTGTTTACATTCTTCTTCTTCTTGCGGTGCCTATCCGTTTCGGATGTTGGCGATCATCATGGCAACGCACACCTTATCAGCTACAGTTCGGAAAAGTCCCACCGTTGTTGTGTTGTACCATACACGTAAATTTTTCAGCCACGATATCCTTCTTCTTCCCGGGCCTCTCCTGCCTTCCACCTTCCCTTGCAAAATTAGCTGTAATAACTCGTATCGTTGGTTGTTTCTCATAATATGTCCTAGATATTGTAGTTTTCGTGACTTTATTGAGAGAATCAATTCTTTTTCTTTTCCCATTCTCTCTAGGACAGCTTGATTGGTGATATGGTCCATCCATGAAATTCTCAGAATTCGTCGATACAACCACATTTCAAACGCTTCAAGTTTCTTGCAAGAGGCTTCTGTCAGGGTCCATGCTTCGACTCCATATAGCAGCACCGAGAAGACATAACACTTCAATAATATGATTTTCAGCGGTAAGGATAAGTCATGACTTCGAAATACTTTCGACATTTTCAGGAATGCAGCTCTAGCTTTCTCTATTCGACACTTAATCTCACATGAGTGATCCCATGCTTCGTTAATTGTTGTTCCCAGATATATATATATATGTCTGTACTCTTTCTATGTGTTGGTTATTTATAAGGAGTTGTCCAGCAATGTTCGTGTTTTTTGATACTACCATATATTTTGTTTTGTTAAGATTCATTAAGAGCCCATATCTTTGGCTTACCTCCACTACCCTTGTCATTATTTCTTGC
This sequence comes from Agriotes lineatus, assembly GCA_940337035.1. Lineage (NCBI taxonomy): Eukaryota > Metazoa > Arthropoda > Insecta > Coleoptera > Elateridae > Agriotes > Agriotes lineatus. The sequence continues at coordinate 150,423 of CALNHX010003067.1, forward strand.
AGGCTTTCGAGGTTGTCTGCGATTATCACCGTATCGTCTGCATATCTTATATTATTAATATACTCGCCATTAATTTTGATACCGCCATTAATTTCTTCCAGAGCTTCTTGGAAAATTCTTTCCGAGTATACATTAAATAACAAGGGTGACAGTACGCACCCCTGTCTGACTCCTTTTTTAATACGAATCTCCTCAGAGTCCACTCCCTGAATACGTATGGTTGATGTTTGATTCCAATATGGATTACTGATTATCTTAATATCTTGCTCATTCAGTCCAATCTCCTTAAGTATTTCAATAAGTTTATTATGCTGTACATTATCAAATGCCTTTTGATAATTTATGAAGCACAGAAAAACATCACAATTGACATCTCTGCAGCGTTGGATAAGAACCTGAATACTAAAGAGAGCGTCCCGTGTGCCTAACGCATTTCGGAATCCAAACTGTGTGCGGCTGATGTGCTCTTCGCATTGTCTAGTAATTCGTTGATGTATTATTTTTAGGAAAAGTTTCAGGAGGTGACTCATGAGGCTAATGGTACGGTAATCATTACAATATTTAGCTTTTTGTTTCTTCGGTAGTGGTATGAATGTTGACCTTAACCATATTTTTGGTATCGTTCCTGTAGAATATATGTTGTTAAATAATAGTGTTATTTGCCTAATGGCATATGTGTCCATTAATTTAATTAGATCGGCATTTTCCATCTTTTAATCGTGTTATTGCACGTTTCACTTCGTCTTTTGTAATTGGTAGACTGTCTAAACAGTCCATTACTGGTGGCTGTTCTGTTCTATTGTCCTCAAAAAGGTCTTTTATATATTGTTCCCAGATATTCATCCTTTCTCTGTCATCCTTTATGATTTTTCCATCTTTAGTATATACTATCCCAGTTGTGTTGGGTTTATATATACACGCTACTTGTCTAACTTTTTCATGCATGTTAAATAAATCAAATTTTTGTTCTAGTGCTTCAATTTCTTCACACTGTTCTCTATACCACCCTTCCTTTGCTATTCTTATTTCGTGTTTTATCTGCCTTTGAATAACTTTGTATCTATTTTCGTTATTTTTCGTTTTCCTTCTTTCCTCCATAAGTTGTAATATGTTGTCCGTCATCCATCCCTTTCTTTTCTTGTTTTTATTAGTTAGTTGTTCGTCACTGATGTCATTAAACACTTTTGTTATCTTTTGTATTGTTCCCACTGTGTTGCTTGTTGTTTCTATTGATTTACATTTTTCCGCCAGTGGTTTCGTCACTGTTTCTTTTGTTTCTTCTTCCTTTAACTCCTTCATGTCCCATCGCTTCTTCGACGTTTTCTTCGTGACTCTTTTGAGCTTCATTCTAAATCTTCCAACTAGTGGACAGTGGTCCGATGAAATATCAGCGCCCGGGTACGTCTTAACTGACAAGCAACTATTGCGGAATCGTTTGTTGACAAGAATATAGTCGATCTGATTTCTCACTATATTTCCTTCACGATCTTGTGGTGAAATCCACGTATATAGTCGGCGCGCGCGGAGTTTGTAAAATGTGTTTAATATTACTAGTTCTTCTTCTTCAGCAAATTCTTTAAATCTATCACCTCGCTCGTTCCTTGTACCTAGACCGTGTTCTCCTACAATTTCGCCATACTTTCCTTTTCCTATCTTGGCGTTCAAATCCCCCATAACTATTGTCATATCTTGTTTTTGAAATTGTTTTAAAATATCTGTCACTGTCTTATAAAACTGTTCTACTTCGTCTTCCGGTCGTTCAGCAGTAGGGACATACACTTGAAGGATATTTATTCTAATTGGCGTACTTTTTAGTTGTATGATTAGTATCCGCTCTGAGATGGGTATAAAGTTTGTGACATATTTTTGTAGTTCTCTGGATAGCACCATTCCCACTCCACGAATGTGTTGATTCTCCTCATTGCCCGAGTAATAAATCTTATGTTCTCCAATCATGCATTGCCCTGCACCAGGCCATCTCATTTCGCTAATGCCCATTACGTCAATTCCTAGTCTGGTCATCTTCTGAATAGCATTATTGATGTTTCCTGCTTGGTACATTGTTTTTACATTCCATGTACATATTTTTATGACTTTTCCGCATATTTTAAAAGCTGTTTTGCAAGGATTTCGCTGGTTGACGACCTGAGAAGCCCTGCAGTGTATTGGATATCTTCTCCTGCCGGATCTTGGACTCCGATTTCCATGATCAGTATTTGTTTCACAATTGTCATCCGTTGCCATTTTGATTGTTCTTGGGAAATGTAATGAGGTGGTTTCCCCTTGCCTTCCTCATCGCAGTAACAGAGCCGATCCTACCCTGCTCGGCAGGTGCCTCTGACTGCCTAGTATGAAGCTGTACCGAAGTCTTTCTTCTCCACCTTGACCCAGTTCTGTCATTGCTGCTGCCCAATGCCAGCTAGTTTTGGTCCGCCCCGCATATTTCTCCGGTACCCACCATATCTGGTGAGCGTTCCCCTATCCGCCACCTGGGGAGGCGCCCGATGGGGGACTAGCAACCCTACACGGGACATTACATTACATTACCCGCCACCAATCTGTATACAGTGACCGCCAAAAAGTCTCCATCAAATGGAAAAATGTCAAAATTCGATTTTTCAAAAATACATTTTACAGCATTAATTTGTGTGAAAACCTATTTAGCCTTTAACAGACATACGGAGTTAATTTTACTTAGTTAGAAAAAGGCGTTTTTCGAAATCGCCAAAATCCAAAAAGGGCATTTTTTGAGAAATTCATCACCAGTGTCAAGCTTCGTCCAATGCTCCAAAACTCTTGACAGCAATCAGTCAACAGAATAATTCCAGATCTGCTCCTGTCCCTGTTAGCACCTTCTTGAAAGGATCCTCTAGCTTCACCGAAACTTCTATGGCACTCCACTCAGCAACACTTAGATTGATGTAGACCCCTTCTTACTTATGTCAATTGTCAACTGTACTCCCTCCAATAAAACTGTTTTAATATAATTCTTCAATTAAGCACTGGTAAATAACCATGCTTGTATCCATTAAGTTTACCAATACCAATTCTCTTCTGTAATTACTCCAGTACTTCTGTTATTTGTTATTTAATATTCCACTTCATTATATACACCACGCAGATTTAGACTACCCTTTTTAAATAAGCCACAACTTTTACATTAAAAGAGGGATAAATTTAATATCCTTATCAGAATTTCACATTTGTCATTACTGATACCACCGTCCCTTAAATTTTCTTTTTATATTCAAACCACCTGTAAACGTTTAATAGCTATCAGTTTATTAATAATTTGCTTTAACTCAAATTTATTCATTAAACTTTTATAAACATTATCAACCTTTTTTAATAAGTTAATATGGATTGTACTAACATCCAAATTTCTTTTATACATTTTTAATTTTAACTACGACCAACATAAGGTGTATCATAACAATATATACAAATAAAAAAAAAATAAAGTCTTCCTTGAAGGGCTTTGCGAACGGCCCGGCGGGGAGGAAGAGTTGCAGCCTCTAGTGGTGGATACTGGTTTTTCCCCTGCATGCAGTTCGAGTTGCTAGAAATAGACCAAAATTAAATATTCAGGTTTTAACTGGTCGGTCTTGGGTTTCTTCAGATGCTAGGAATTATAGCGTCAAAGCCGAGAAGGTTTTGGTGCAGTTAATCACCACCTTGGGCTTGGCAAACACGAACGTTCGCCAAGCGAACGAAATAAATTTAGAAAATTTCAGACTTCAGCCGTGACATTTCTGGACAAGCGCTCGAGCAAATGAAAGTAGGCAAAACTAGAATTTTCCCGGTGCTCGCTCGGCTTGCTTGTAAATGAAATTCATATACGTGCGGTCTCACGATTTCCAATGGAATTAGGCTACTCGAGGTTTCAAATGTACTTCAGGCGGACGGTTGTTTTACGGCGAACTGTCTGAAGAAATTGTTTATTAGCAGGGCGGATTCTCGGGTTAACGGGCAGGTATCTGGGGAAGTGTCTCCAGCCAGGCCGCAAGAAGGAGTCCTGTACCGCCTTGCGCAGGAGCAGGAAGGGCTAGTTTATGAACAGGATGATTTAAACAGGCCGCAAGGGAGAATCTAGTAACGCCTTGTGTTTATAATAGAGACGGTTGATTTATATACACGGTTATTTAGATAGGCTGCAAGAGTGAATCCCGTAGCGGCTTGGTGTTAGCAGGACGGAATATTTATATACAGGATTGCTTTGAAGGCAGTTCGACTAACCCAAGCAACGAAGGTTTGAGTTCAGGTTTGAGGATAGCACAGGCAGGTATGCTGTTCATGAAGAAGCTGGGAATATAATTTACCTGAACTAGGAAAGGATAGGTAGTTTGGGACAGGACTCTGGTTTTAACGAGCAGGTATCTGGAATGGCGGTGACTGGTGGAACCCCCGGCTAAGGCTCGGGTTCTGGTCTGGACTCTGAAGGGAACGGGTTCGATCTCTCCCAGGACTGAGCGATTATCGCTCTTGTATATGCTTCGTGATCTCCTGCCACGTCGTTTACCTAGAAAAATCTAACAGGGGCTAAACGCGATACTTCAGTGCGGATGTAAAGTAGAAATGTGCCGATCGAGCGGCGCGGCATAGCTTGTGTAACTCGTCGGTTTCACCCCGGGCCCTTATCGGACAATCAGCAGGATCTCTTGACAAAATTCGTTCTGTTTTTCTTACCCTCCGAGTGGCCTCAAATGTTCGCACGTCACGCATTCTTGTGACTGTGATAGCTCCTACAAATTGATAACGGCAATTAAAATGTTCGAAAACAATATGGAGGCACGCTTCACATAGAGTTCCATAAAGACATAATGTACTTCTTGTAGAGATACTATTAAGAATTTCACTATATCGCAGTCCAATGTTATCTTCACTCATAGTTTAAGTTATTAAAAGATGCTAACGGTTTTTTTCAGTAGACAACAATAAAAACAAATAAAGAGGCGTATGTCTATAATATAGTACGCTTACAGGCTGAAGGAGAAGAATATGGAGTGTTTCGGTTCAAAATCGAACATCCCCTTCGAAATTATATTTTCAATCTTAATCAAAACTCGTAACAACTATAGGCCATTCAGTAAACACAAAAACATATAATCTTTTTGAAGTTGGCATATACGTAAAATTTGTGTGCTAGGGATTCTGTATTTTGTTTTGCAAAGGTTTCCATGCCTGCATAAAGGTGACTTTGAATTTAAAAATGACAATTAATAAATATCATTAATTTAGTGTCAAAGTACATACTATTCTGGAAATTCTTGCCTGAACTTTTATAAAATGAAATAAAATTACTTATTAATAAATGCTACATCAATAGTATCCAACACAGTAGGTATTTGTTTAACATCCTTAAAAGTAGTTATGACAGATGCTAATTAAATGTCAGACTCTTAACCTATTTGTTTTAGTAACTTTTTGTAAGAACATTCCTAGACAAGAGATGGATTTTGGAAGTATACTCATGAAATTTTAGAAATCAAAGGCCACTTTGTGTTTTTATATTTAGTGAACAGACTATACGAGAGTTTACTAAAATCTCTTGTGTGAATTCTGTTCCATCTTAGTACAAGGAAATTGACCTAAGGGGGCTGTATTTGTTTAGTGCGTTTATCACCGGTCACTAATACGGAATTTCTAGCTGTACAATTTGAAAGACCAGGTAGCAGCAAAATGGGTGTAGTATCAAAATACAAACAAACAAAATAAGAATTGCTAGTAACTTTAACAAATCACTTATTCTGGATAACGTTACCAATGCTTTCAGTATCTACATCCTAATACTGCTAGTATTCTTCTAAACTTGGAATTGATTTACAAAAAAATAGCTTTATCTAATTTGCGAAGTTGTTTTATCAGGTACCAATCCAAAAATGACTAAAGTAAAGCAACGCTTATTGATGAATTCACGTGGCACATGTTGCATTGATATTTTCTATAATACCTTACTTAAGCTAACTGTACCTTATTCACATTATTTTGATTTGCAGTAGCAATTTTGAAAGTAATATTATAGTTAATCTGATATCTTCATTACTGAATTTTATAATTTAAAAAAAATCTCGGTTTGACAATTTCTTGCAACAGCGTTAACGCGCTATCAGTCCACGAAAGAAAAGTTGAGCCCTCAAGCTCGCCAGGGCATAAGGGATCATTTCTAGAGTGAATTATTTGTAATAATACACTCGTGTTATTCAACATTTTATCCATTAGCACGATAAATATCTAAAATATACAGAGTTTGTGTCTTCCAATACAGTTGTGAGTGACTTATGGTTTTTACCTCCTTAGTCGGTTATGGTTTCTACCTCCCGAGGGTTATGGGCCAGTTTAGAGGTTTTAAATCGATCTAGTAATAACCGTATAATTTTGTATTGACAACCATGATTCGTGTTATACGTTTGACAGTATTGAAGTGTATTGCCAGTCTATGCCAAATTCGAGGTTAGTATGTTATGTTTTGTTTGTTGTTTGTGCCGCCTGCGTTGCTGCATCACTTTACAAAGCCTACTAGGAAGCCGAATGTCGGTAATGTGCAAACTATGGCCACTTCATGAAATTGGCGCTGATTGGAATCATCTAACAGATCACATTCCCTATTAAGTGATAGTGATAGTGATAGTTAGCGAGTATTTAAATAGCCATAAGAGTTCAGTAAAACCACCTTTCTAACACGTTTCGTATACTATTTTATCCCATTTCATGTAGAAATGTGAAATATTAGATTTTTAAGTAAAGGTGACAATAAATGTCAAAACATAACCAAGCTGAGCAGAACTCGTTTTTATGTACTAAAACGCAATAAGTAGTTCAAGTTGATGTTATGTATTTGGCAATACTGAAATGTATTGTTGGTGACACTGTAAGTCTGTGTCATATTTGAGGTTAGCAGATTAGGTTTTGCGTAAGTCTGTGTCAACACTGGCGCAATAACTAACCTGCTAAGCTCGAATTTGACATAGATTTACAGTGTCACCAACAATACACTTCAGTATTGCCAAACGTAAAACGAATCGTCGTTGTTATGCTGTAATGATTGCTATGGTGCAAAGTACCGCATTACTAAACGAATTTACATGTAGAAGTGTAGTATATTACCATATGAAATCCGGTAATAGTATATTACATACCGAGGTGGAAAGTGTTTCATTCCCGTCGAGAGATTAAGTAGTTTACGAAGACGCAAAGCGCCGAGGTTAACTTTATCTCCAGACAGGAATAAAACTTTTCACCGTGGTATGTATACTATTTTATTCTGAATCAATTTATTCTAAACGATAGTTGGAAAAAGTATTATTATAGTATATTCGATAAGTTATGGCGCGCATGAATGGATGAACGAGATTTATAGTGTCCCTACTTAGATAGAAGTCCTCAATTGATTACTTTCCAACCGCTGCCACGGAAACCACATTTCCGACCGGTTGGAAAGTTTAACGGTTGATAATAGCCCATTTTCCAACTTTTTAAAAGTCAGTAATCATCTTATTACATATACCTATGGTTGTGAATAAACACGTTTAGTTTATAGTTTTATTGAGGTGATGATACAGGTATTTAATCTAACAATCTAATACTGCTTGAACTGAAATGTGTCTGTTATAAGTTATGTATGGTTCATTTTATGAATTTTCAGATGGGTTTAAATTATTCTCCGGCTTTCTTGCCAAGAATACAACATTGGAGTCCAGATGGGCAAGTGAGGAGTGGGCCACCAATTACTTCGCAAGCGTCTTTGCATTCGGTCAAAGGTACGGTGATTCCTAGCAGCTTGCACAATTCACCTGAAACAGTAAGGAATGTTGGATTACCTTTTGATGCAACATGTATTTTCACGCAGAAAACTTAAGAAGTAATGGAAGAAATTAGGTTAGGGTATTATGTACTCGTGCAATATTAAATGCAATATTCAATATTATAATGACGATTATGATAAAAAAAAGCGCTAATAGCAATAATACACCAGCGACAACGCTAAAAATATCTAAAAACATCCAAAAAAGCTACAAACGATAAAGTAAATTAATACTGCAAATAGACTAAATATTTAATTTTGACAGTAATACTAGTAATATTACAATATAAATAAATTATATATACAATATACATTTAATTACTGCAAACAATAGATATACAAATCTATATATAATTAATTTTACTCACATGGTCCCGCAAATTTTGTGGTCGCTATGGTTAAAAGCTACAATAGTTTGTAGTCGAATATGTTCACCCAAAGGTTTGAAATACAGGGTGTGTAAAATTGGCAAAAAAGCTACACGTGGTAGTGTTAGTCATAAAATTCCGATTTGAAAATCTTAATACTGAATTGGTCTTCATTCAATACAAAAAATTTTTTTCAGGTAAAGTACTTTTTCTGTTTCAAATATGTCAAAGTATGTAAAATTATGGCTCCATGCAACATTTCAAAAATATCGGCTTACATTGATGAAACCGTGTGTACTAAGATGAAATACACTTTGGTGATAACACAGTTTCATAAAACTTTTATATTTTTGTAATGTTGCATGGAGCTATAATTTTACATTTAGAACTACTTTGCTTGAAGATACTTTCACATATTTGAAACAGAAAACACACCGTAACCCAAAAACCATGTTTTTTCCGCCGACCGTACTAGAACTGGCACATTATTGACGAAATTATGTTAAGCGAAGTCAAACATTCCATTACATCAGCCTTTGCTAGGTAATTTACAATAAAACTGTACAGGAATAATTCAAACATTCCATTACATCAGCCGTTACTAGGTAATTTACAATAAAACTGTACAGGAATAATTCAAACATTCCATTACATCAGCCGTTGCTAGGTAATTTACTATAAAACTGAACAGGAATAATATTCCCGGCCTAGGCAGGGAATATTCGAGTACTATTTCCTAATTTTTTTAATTACTCGTATCGTCGGCGCAAAAATAGTATATGTATCTTGGACAAAAGGCAACATTCCCAGACTCCTGTGTTGTTGGGCTCGACATTCGCCTCGCCCAACAATATTCACAGTCGTCTGGGAATGTTACGCTTTTCGTCCTAGATACACAATGTACTATTATCTACCGCTCGTGAGGGCTCATGAAGACCATTCCAACATTTTAGTATTAAGATATTCGACTTGTATGACCACGTGTAGCCCTTTCGTCTATTTATACACACTTTGTATAAAAACTATTCTTTTTAAATACGCGTATTACGATACTAGTGCCAGAGCAAAAATATTAGAGAAATTCTTACCTTGTGCAAC